>OVAN01003927.1:177-27366 GCA_900406275.1 Anastatica hierochuntica
AAACCGAAAGCTGTAAACCGACGAGCTGAAAGTCTGCTGATTTCGAAAATTCATAACTAAATATTTCCAGCATCTTTTCAAATGATTCCACTTTGAATAGCTTCCCTGATGGCTTAAGAATCTAAAACATTTTGAATCGTACCTTGAAACTCTCTGGTTTGGTCGCAGTTCCCTTCGGAGTGATGACATGTCTGTTTTGCGAAAATCCTGAATCACCCAGATTGTAAGCTCCATAACTCTCAGGTCTTTAATGTCGTTGTGATGGGACCAATTTCTAAAGATTCTCTGATGAGTAATATTTCCAGAACAATCAAGCTCGTTGCCAAATTCCCTTTGGTCGGAAAGATATGCTACTTTGAACGCTCCTACGTCAAAACTGTTTTCCAGGCAGCTTATTCGGTTTGCTTGTTGTCTGAGGGATAAGCTGGTCAGGATTGCATCAGAATCCATCTCAACAACCTTGGCTTAGCATCCTTATTTGCCAATAAGTGTCTCAAAGCGGCGTGATCTGTGTATACAATTACCTTTGATCCCACTATATATGAACGAAAATTTTCAAAGGTAAACACTACGGCCAAGAGCTCTTTTTCCGTTGTGGCATACTTGGTTTGAGTCTCATCCAACGTCTTACTTGCACAGTAGATCACGTGACGTTTCTTATCCTTTCGTTTCCCCAAAACAGCTCAAACCGCCAAATCACTTGCATCACACATGATCTCGAAAGCCAATCCAATTTGGAGTTTGCATGATTGACGCCAAAACCAAAGCTTCCCTGATTTTTCCAAAAGCCTTCATACACGCTTCGTCAAACTCAAAGGGAGTGTCTTTGCATAGAAGCCTTGTCATCGGTCTTCTGATTTGTAAGAAATCCTTGATGAACCTCCTATAGAAACCTGTGTGGCCTAGGAAGCTCTGAATATCTTTAACCGTTCTTGGTGGCTCTAAGTGCATCATCACCTCAATCTTCGCTTTATCAACTTCAATCCCCTTCTTGGAAATTTTATGCCTGAGTACTATTCCTTCTTGAACGATGAAGTAACATTACTCCCAATTTAGCACGAGGTTGGTCTACTCGCATCTCTTCAATACCCTACATAGATTAGAAAGACATTAACCAAAGGAGTCTCCATAGATTGAAAAATCGTCCATGAAGACCTTCATACACTCTGCAATCAAGTTAACAAATATGGACATCATGCATCTTTGATAAGTAGCAAGAGCATTGCATAAATCGAAAGGCATTATCCTATAAGCATATGTACCATAAGGGCAAGTAAAGGTGGTCTTCTCTTGGTCTCTAGGGTGAATGGGTATTTGGAAGAAACCGGAATAACTGTCTAAAAAGAAATAATATGATTGATTTGCTACTCTTTCCAACATTTGATCAATGAAAGGTAACGGGAAATGGTCTTTCCTAGTCGATGCATTTAACTTTCTATACTCCATACAAATCCTATGTCCCATTATAGTTCTACTAGAGATTAGCTCATCTTTATCATTCTTAACTACCGCAACCCCTCCTTTCTTAGGCACAACATGCACAGGAGAAACCATGTGCTATCCGAGATCAGATATAATATGTTTGCCTCAAGGAATTTCAAGATTTCCTTGCAGACCACATCTTTTAGGTTAGGGTTAAGCCTTCTTTGAGGTTCAATTGAGGTCTTAAATTTATCTTCTAAATGAATCATATGTATGCCCAAAGATTGGGAGATACCCTTGATATCATCTAGTGACTAACCTATCGCGTTTCTATACTTTCTCAATTCATTCAATAGCAATTCGGTCTCACTTTCATTTAGGCTATCATTTATGATCAAAGAGTAAGTAAAATTAGGACCAAAAAATGTGTTTCTTAGCCCTTATGGAAGTGGTTTCAAATCCACCTTAGGTGCCTTAAGCTCACTCCAATCCAAAATCTTCCTTGTCCTAACTCTTCTCCTTCTTTGGTCCCGGTTCATCTTTTCCTAGCCCCAATATTAGTACTTCATTTAGTTCCATTGGTTGAGCATCGAGTAATCTTTTATATTATGTGGCTTCATTTGAGAGGATTGCCTTCGACCCCTTTTCGTAGATTAAGGCTACTTTCAATCCATCTTTCATGTATAGCTCTTCTAGCTCTCCGAAAAAATGTTGGCTTTTTCTTAACATCCAAGATGTTGAAATTCAATATCAAATCTCCAAGATGAAGATCTATCTTTACATAGATTATTGCTCCAGTGGGTGAAGAAAAGGTCTTCTAAGAATGATAGGATTCAAGGGTTCTTCATTCATCTCCAAGACCCCAAAGACCGTCGGAACCTCGCAATTCTCAATCATCAATGGCAAATCTTCAAGAATACCATATGGATAATGAATAGAGCTATCCGCCAATATCAGTTGGATCCTTGTTGGCTTAAATTTTGTGTAGCAAAGCTTCTTATAGACCGTCAAGGGCGTTAGGGTCACCCTTGCTCCTAAATCAACCAAATATTTCCCGAAGGTCATGTGCTTTAAAGTACAAGGCAAAGTGAAAAGTCCAGAGTCTCTTCTCTTGGTGGGAAGTTTGTTTTGAATCATAGTACTACATTCATGAGTCACAACTTCCATGAAATAATCGATTCTCTTCTTCCTTGTGATGATATCCTTTAGCACATTGTTCACTATGGGGTTATCTTAGCACCACTCCATGAATGGTATGGTCACCTGTTAGCCGCCATAATTTGCTTCTTAAATCTTCCAAGGAAAGGGTAGATTCAACTCACCAATAGGAACATTAGTGTCGGTGGGCATGTAATCTTTTTTCTTGTTTTGGCGTGGAGGAGGTTTGTCCTTGGGCTCTTCCTCTTAAATCTTAGGCGCCTCCTTTGGTTCCTCTTCCTTTTTAGTTTCTTTTTCATTCTCATTTTGCACTTCTTCGTCAAGCGGCATTTGATTATTTTCAATCTCTTCTAAATCGGTCTTGTTCTTCTTAGACTCGACCTCTTGAGTCCTTGGAGGTAATTGCCTTCTGCTTCTCAAAGTCACGGCATGACAAAGCTCATTTGGGTTAACCTCACACTTACTAGGTAGACTACCCTTTTGAAACTCATGTTTAGAAGCTTGTTCCGCTATTTGGAGCTCTATATCCTTCACATAGCTAGCAAGATTATCATACTTCTCCAATAACTCCACATAATTCCCATGAGTCTTGTGGTCTAACGCATCAAATCTATTGTTCAAGTCTCTCATAATCTCCGCGTTTCAAATCACAAGCTCTTTTATCAAGGAATGCATGTCTTCTACCGTAGAGTTGGAACGTGTCTTTGGAGTAGTGGGTGTTGTTGGTATCGTAGGAGTTCGTTCTCCTAAACTTGTTCTAGGCGATGACCTTTGTGAATAGCTCATGTAGTAGCTTTCTTGAACAAAACTCATCTCCTCTTGTTGATTAAAGAAGCTTTCTTCTATCCTCAACTTCTTCTTCTTTGGCTTGAGGACCGCTTTTGCTATTTCATTTATCTTTGTGTTCAAATCCTCAAGGTTTTTGTCCTCAATCTTCGGTGGAAAACCAAATCTCTCTTCTCCGGATAACTCTTAGCCAAAATTTCCATTGCTTGCCGTATTCATAACAAAATGGAAGTATTGATGAACTACCCTACGGAAAAGTCTTAGTAAACTTCCTTGAGTGAATCCATGGTGAGGACAATTCCTCACATATCGATTAAACTTTTGCGAAGCTTCACTGAGTGTATCTTCAATTCCTTGTTCGAAGTTAGCAATGTTATTCCAGAAGTATGCAGTCCTTCTATGTGAGTAGAATTGTCCAAGGAATCTCCTTTTTCATTAATCCCAAGTGATTATAGAAGAACTAACCACGGTCTTTTCCCATTGTGAAGCTTTATCCTTTAAAGAGAAAGAAAAGAGGGATAACTTCACATAATCTTCGAGAATTCCTTCAATTCTCGCATAGCCTTTCGAAGTTGTTAAGGTGTGCGATGGGATTTTCCATGTCCAAACCAAAGTATTTTGCATTGTGGATTATGTTGATGAGGCTAGAGTTGATATCGTGATGAGGCATATCTCCCGATGGGGGTCTGATTCTCATCCTAGTGTTGCTCGTGATTGGTGTATCAAAATCACCAATAGTCTCCTCATATGCTCCCATTCCGCCAATTTCTTCTTGAAATTGGTGATACATCATACTTGCAACAAAGCATAAACTAAAAGAAAAAAGAAGACCTTAAACTAGAAATAAAGAAGGTTGGGTTTTTTTTTGGGTTTTCTTGATAATCTATAAACGAAAGCAAAGCAAGAAAGTAAACAACTCAAATAAAGGCGATAAACTTAAACAAAAAGAGCAAACATAAACTTAAAGGTGCAAACTTGAAATAAACTATGAACTAATATGATGGACCGAGGGATGTTGTAAAGGATCTACTTAGTAAGATGCCAATATAGGTGTTAGATTGAGTTATTGAGCGCAAATCCACAACTAAAGGCAATACTAGCCTAATCCACTCTCATGGCAAGAGGCCATTTCCTTATCAATTGTATTCGCTCTACTCTCATTTGTTGAAAATGATAAATCGATTGAGAATCATTAAGAGCAAGCCCATATAGTCACTAATAAATCTAGCTAACAACTCTCATTGGATAGATTGGAATAGCAAGTATTTGGTTCTCCTAGACATTTCATCGAATACCTCTCGAGCGAGAAATGTATACAAATCTAGATATTAGTTAGCTACTCTAAAACCTAGCATTAAACACACCCAATCCTTTGGAAACCTAAGATTAGCCATCCTTAACACCTAGATTACAACCTAATCTAAGTAGATCTAAACATCCATGGATGCATCAAAAGAGACTACTCACACGAGCTAAAAAGAAAGAGAAGAGATGAAGAGATAGATAAAGATTTAATAGATAAAGAAGGGTGTTTGATCCAAGATACAAAATTAAAAAGAGAGACTCTTGATCTTAAAGATCACGAGAGAAATCATGAAAACACAATCTTGAAGAAGGAGAATAGTTATAAAAGTCTTGGATACATAAAACTAGGTTAAAGGGGTATTTATATGTGAAAAGAGGCTAACATTCCCATCAACATAGGCTGCTGTCGCCCAAAGGTATACTACTGTCGACCTGGGGCTCCAACAAAGGCTACTATTGACCTTAGGTGGGCTACTGTCGACCTCAAAGTCAACAGTAGCTAACCTTGACAGCTTGTGGCTTGTTTCTTCTCTGTTTGCTTGCCTCTTTTGATCCCATCTTCTCTCATTGCTTCTAACCTTTGAATTCCCTTGATTCTTTTTCCTTTTAGCCTCTAGAATCCATCATCCCAACCTCTCAAATCAATCTCCGAAGGTGGTACCTACAAAGACAAAGAAAATGAAATGTAAATGCGAAATGATGTGAAACTAGACTCTAAACTCAAACCTATGGATTCTAAGACTTATATGCAATATTTACAACCTAAATGTGGATGAAACTAAGCTAAAATGCATCAAAATATGTACACATCACTTAGTAGAAGCAATAGCTTTGTATGCACAAATTGTTCGGCTACTAATTTGATTTTGCCATATGTCTTGCATTACTTATTTTTGAGAGAAACCATCATTGGAAATTGAGGTGAAACCTCCTCTAAAACACTTTTTTGAAATATATCCTTTCCATTTACAAGTCAAGTAGAAGGAAACTTCTTGTCGATAAGTAAAGACCGTATATCATAAGATTATTTGAATGTTAAGGGATTGGTGAATAAGATGATATGTGAATGTTAAACTTAGTTTCCTAGAGTTGGTTCTTCCGTTAATCATGGAGAAGTACATAAAGTATTCAAGATTCATGAATTATGTTTCTACTCTTTCGGACCTTGGATTAGAAGTCTTTCTAATCATACTTTGGCATGTGTTTTTGTTTTTAAACCTCGCTTTCGGGTTTGATCTTTGTTGTTTACTTGAGGACAAGCAAAGGTCAAGTCTGGGGGAGTTGATGTGTACATATTTTAATGCATTAACAAGATTATTTTATCTATGTTTTGATTGCATTTAGGTTGTATATAATGCATTTTAGTGTCAAAATCAATTTAGTTTAAGTTTAGAGTCTGGTCTTAGGATTTGTTGCATTTGCATGCATTTATTTGCATATGTAGGTGAACCTTTAGAGTGTCTCAAGATGGATTTGAGACCAAGAATCAAGGGAAAGAAGTGTCAAATACATATGGGAAGTGTGGAAGTAAAGGAGCTATCAAAGGAGCAAATAAGAGGCTAAAACCTGCCCAATGCATGTGGCTATCGACCCCATGGTAGATAGTGGCATGGATGGGATCGATAGCCAAATGCACTAGCAGAGTTCTCTTCCATTGCATGCCACTATCATTCTTTCACTTTAGGACACCTTTTTACACCGCCAATTGTATAAATACTCCTTCTTAGCCTCCAAGAACATAAGTTCTCCTCTCTTATCAACTTTTCACCACTTTTCTTGATGTTCTAACAATAATCTCTTGATATTTAAGATCAAGAGTCTCTCTTTGTATTTTTATACCTTGAATCTTTTATCTATAAAACTATGCTTATGTTTCTCATCTCTTCTCTCACATGATGTGGGAGTAGTCTTTTCTTCGATTTTGGGAATGGTTGATCTGAGATTATTTATGGTTAGGGAATGTTGTTTACTGATTGATAGGACTTAAATATCTATGGTTTTGGTGTTCGTAATGCTAGATCTAGGATAAAAACTAGATCTTGACATGTTTACATTTCACTCCCGAGAGGTGTTAAATGAAATGTCTAAGAGAGCCTAAAGTATGCTAAACTTAGTTTAGAAAACAAGAGTTGATAGCTAGGGATTTTGGTGACAAAGTGAAATTATTCTTAATGATTTCGTGCTAAATGATCACAAGAAGCGAGAGTTGAGTGAAATATGTTAGCTTGCAAATATGGCTTTTAGCCACGAGAGTGTTCTTAGTTCAAGCATTAATTCCATAGTCGTGAGGTTGAATTCTTGTTGATTTATCTTGTTACAACATTACCTAGCTACTTAATCAGATCAAATCAATGACCATCTCCAGAAAACCATATCTATCTTATCGCTTTTACTTGTTTGTTTATTTCGGTTTCTACTTATGCTTTAGTTTATGCTTTACTTTCTTTGTCTACGTATGTTTGCTTGATTTGAATTTATTATTTGCAATTTCAATTAATCATCTTTTAATTAAAACAACACAAACTTCCCCTTTCCTCATTTGTTTAGATTAAGAACAATTGTGCAAGCATCGAAGGAAGTGTTTGTGAAAAAAAAGAAATGTCCTGACAGAAGGATAGCTTAAGAACAATTGTGCAAGCATCGAAGGAAGTGTTTCTGCACATTCATGCTTGATATCTGTAAAAACACTAAAAATAATTTAGTGATGAGGTTTAGAGTGTTCCGGGTATCAAATCTGCAAAATTGCAAGAGAAAAAGAGTATATTGATATCCACGCCCCTAACTACCTTAGTACAAACCACCAATCAAAAAGTAAATCAAATATGTACAATCTTCAGGGTGCATTCAAACAACAAAATAATATGCAAATGTTAATTTCTAAACCAGATATGAAGAGATAAAAATGAATTTTCTTTTTTTTTTTTACATACGAAAATCCGGTAGAAATTAGCAATACAATGATGTTTTTAATTTTTCAAACACCCATACAGCACGAAGAAGTGCAACATATCCATCTAAGCATGTAAAACACCCAACACCAAGAAATCAGACACTCAGGACCGTGTCTAAACCACCTAATTTGTTCAATCCTACCTAAGTAGCTAGAAGGATCATGTCTACCATATTCTCTCCATTGTTTTTACACATGTGTACATATAAGACCAAAAAGAAATGCATGGAGATTCAAGGAGATAAGGTAAAGGTGTGGTGCCAGACTAAAGACGAGTCTGGTCATTCATGATTACTGAAAAGAATGGTAGAAAAATGGGCATGTAATCCTGAATGATGGGTTTGATTTCCTGATTTCAAGTTCCTGGATCAAAGCAATTAAGTTCATTAGTAGGCCAGATAAATAGAGTTAATAACATTTCAGAAAAAACCTGAGTTCTAGATATTTCTGGTGGGGAGTTTTGTCATGAGTTATTCCGGTTTTCCTGCGCTAAAAGCTCAAGTGTAATGGTCAATGAGAATATAAATAAAGTGCAATGCACAGATATAATAGTCTTAAATCATCATAATGCATAAACAATCCATAAGACTGACTCAATAAAAACATAAAAATGACTCAAACAACACACCGAAAGATAAAAACATAAGTAACCTCTCCCAGACTTATCTCACACCGTCTCAGTGGGGAAAAAAAACAAGGAAGGGGTAAGTAGCAAATAACAAGAAAAATCCAAATCCAAAGAAAAATAAAATCAAAATGAAAAGAAAAAAGGAAAGAGCAAACTTACCTCAAGTCACGTGATATAGATGTGTAATTGGGACAAGGATCGATCGATCCTGGACAGAGATCGATCGATCCCTGTCTTTCTATTTGGCGACCTATTTCCTGCAATACTAAAGCTAAAACACAAAAAATGTCAAAAGCACCAAAAGTTTAAACACAAAAATGAAAAACACTACAAAACAAGATAAACTGAAAAAAGGAAACTACCTAGTGGGTTGCCTCCCACTCAGCGCTTGTTTAAAGTCGCGAGCCTGACTGTAGTGCAGATGGATCAATCTGAAAGGGTCTTGGAACTCGTTTCGAAGCAAGCTCCACCATCAAAAATCTTTACCTCAAGATTGTTGTTAATCAATTTCTTCATAGCAGCTTTGCCCTTCTCTTTAAACTCTGGTGTGAGGATGGCCCTGACCTTGGAGAAAGGTTTGAATTTCACTTTACGCTGCACTTTGTACTCAATCACACTTCCATCGCATCCTTGAGGGACCAAGGTCAACTAAGAATCCTCCTTAGTCGCGTACTCTTTCTACTTAACCTTATTTTTTGTTTTGAGTTTTCTCATAGTAGAATGAACGTCTCCATCAAAGGCTTCTTTGACGTCGTTCTTTTCAGAAGTCTCCAATATGTCTTTCTCAGTAAACCATTCTCTTCGTCAATTTGCAATGAGAAAATATGAAACGAGTCCTCGGTGTGAGGTTCCTCCACAGACTCCTCAATCACATCAGCCAATGTATCCACCCAAAATGTATGCCCATCAATGGTAGGCTTCTTCGTTGACTTCTCCAGGTTGAAGCGCACATCCAGTTTCCCCAACTGTAGATTAATTTGACCATTTTGAACATCAATCATCGCTCTAGCAGTGGATAAGAATGGTCTACCCAAGATTGTTGGATCCTTGGGTTCTTCGTCAAACTCCAAGACTACAAAATCAGTGTACACATAGCCTTTGCCAACACCAACATGAATGTTATAGAGAGTACCTACTGGCCTTCGAATTGATCTATCAGCAAGTATCAAAGACATCTTTGTGGGCGTATAGTTCACTGTATTTAACCTCTGTGAGACAGACAACGACATCAAACTAACTCTAGAGCCCAAGTCACACAGACATCTCTGAAAAGTGAGTGATCCAATCCTGCAAGGTAAAACAAAAGGACCTGGATCTTCCCGTTTCTCTGGTATGATGTTCTGAAGAACTGCGTTGCAATCTACATTAAGAACATATACACCTTGTCCTAAGGTCATAGATCTGAATGAATCTCCTTCATGTACCTCTTAAGAGAATGTACCATCTTGACTGCTTCAACGAACGGCTATCGCACATGTAATTCACCGACTAGATTCTTCAACACTTATACTCACATATCATGATCTTTTGACGGTGACTAGAAGGATATGGAGGTTTGGGAACATAAGGCGGGGGGAGGGGTAAATAGTCATCTTCAAGATACAGATCGATCGATCCTGGGGCAGGGATTGATCGATCCCTATCCTTCTGTCCATAGGCCTTATTAGCCAATGATCGATCAGGCATAGGACAACGATCGATCGATCCTTCTCCTTCTGTTTTGGACGAGATTTTTACCTCCTTTTCACTTCGCACTGTATTAGCATTGTTGTATTCCTTCGGATTCTTCTCTGGTTTGGATGGAATGACAACTTGTGGAGCTTTGTTGCTCCCAGAAGTCTGAGCAACCTGTGTTTCCAGCATCTTCGTGTGAACACTCATAGCCTCAAACTTCCCATTGAGATCATTGTACATACTATTAACTTTCTGATTGATAACCGCATCAGACTTGGTCTGATTTTTCCAACACTTGGTGTAGCATTTGTTTCAGGTCATTGTCTTCAGGAGATGAAGATTATGCTCCTCGGTTCTGATTTTAATAACTCGACTGATAGTTGTTCTTGAATCCTCCTGAACCAAACTGCTTCTGTTGATAGCCACTGTTTCCGAAACCACCGCTCTGATTTTGATTCTAATTCTTGTATCCATAGTTGAATACATTCTGATTCTGTTGGTATGGCTTGTTTAGGAATTGGTTATGTTGGTTGAAACCTCTATTACCAAAGTTCCCTTCACCTCTAATGTAATTTACATTTGCATGTCCACCATTCTGCTCTTCAGACATTAACTCGTGATACATCTGTCCCATTTTCTGCTCTTGAAGCACAAGTGCATCATTCTTTCTCCAAGAAAGTGCACTCCTTGTTGATCTATTGTCATTAGCTCATCGAGCTTCGACGGCAGATCATCAATTCTCTTTGCATCTAATGATACAACCCCTCTACCACGATCAAAATCGGATCTCCGATTAGCTTTTCTTCTTCTACAGTATTGGTCATGCAATCACCAGTACTCGCGGTTTCCATAGCGTTCTGATATTTCTCCTCATCTCAAGTGTAGAAAATGTTGAGGAAATTCCAATCTGAGAACCTATGATGAAGACAATCATTGAGGTACTCCTTGAATCTTTCCTAAGCTGCATGAAAACTCTTAGAACCCAACTGGTGAAATCTAGCAATCTTGTTTCGAAGAGACATACACCGCGACTTCATAAAGAAATGCCCAAGAAAGGCAGCCTTGATCTCGTCCCATGTCTCCAACAATCTAGACCATTGTACCATCTCATAGCCTTGTTATTCAGTAAGAAAATGTATAACATGCATTTTAGAGCTTCATGAGATACTCCATTGTGCTGGATAATATTGCAGATGGCTTCAAATTTATCCAAATGGTGCATTGGGTTCTGGATTGCAACCCATGAAACTGATTTTGCTGCACCAAGTTTATGAGACCAGTCTATATCTCAAAGTCTCTCCTTTCGATGGGATGAGAACGAATCCAAGCACGATTCACATAGAATGTCACAGGAGTATCATACTGCGCCAGAGTCACCCTTTGTTGAGGTTGATTTGTGCGTAGTTGCCCCACAGTTGCAACATTATGTTGGCCAATTTGTTGAACACCAGCATTACCACCACCTCTAGCAGGTGGATCACCTCCTAGAAGGACTCCAGGAAAAAGAGGATTTTGATGAACTTAAAGGTTCTCCATATTGTCACCTATGATTTCGAGGAACTCAGCTTCTCTTTCTTCTTCTATCTCTCTAGACGCCCAGGTTCCGGCTCAAAATCGAGAAGATTCGTGATTCCTTAGCTTCTAGTATGAGGTCAGTTCATGCACCTGAAAGTATAAAAAACATAAAAGAAAAAGAAGATATTAAAAAAAATAAAGAAAAATGCCTTAGGCATGCAATGATCCTAAGTTCTAAGAGAACCTATTGGTCCCCGACAACGGCGCCAGAAAACTTGATAGCTCAGGTTTTTGCCCGAGATAACACTATAAGTGCATAAAAAGTACGATATAGTGGTTCGGGGTCGAATCCACAAAGACTAAAGATAGCACGATGAATTTCAAACTAAACACGGGCTAAAGTGAAAAGGATGTTTTGGAAAAAATGTAATATATCAAAGTTCAAGAAGCAAAGAAAGCAAACAAATCACTACGGGTTGTAAATCAATCAAAGAAGAGCTGGACATCGGGTATTATAAGGGAAACAGTTCATTGTTTGTTCGAATTATTGATTCAGGGAAAGAGTTTTAATCCGTCTTGAACTCGAACACAATTATAGGATTGATATATTTTTGTAGTATCAATTCCCTATGTATTAGAAACCTTAAGACTAACTTCCGTTGACTCTTGAATTCTAATCATGCATCCTAAACAGGTTTGATAGGTTCACAGTTCTCTTAAACATCAACTTCCATTGGCGTAAGATAATTTGATCCAGGCATTAAACAAACTTAGATCAGAAACTAAGTGATCAAGTTAATTTCAGCATTAAGAATAATCTTAGATGACGATCCAATTGATTAAATCCCTAATCATACAAATCTATGTCAACAATTCATGTAATCAGTATATGAGAACCCTAAATCCAACAAACGAATTACTAGCTCATGATCAGAGAACAAACACAAAGCAAATCAGAGACATACATGATTGTATTGATCAAAAATTAAAGTGTAAGGGTTCAGAAATCTTCTCATATTTGAAGTACGGAAGATGATTCTTCTCCTGAGGGATACAAATCTCTCTCTTAGCTCTCAAAATCAGAAAAACAACATAACAAAACTCAAAACACGAGTCTAGGTTTTTGTTATGAAATCTGGTTGTCGATACGTTCGGTTTGGTTCTTTAAAATTGGTCTGCAAAAATCAAGACAGGGATGGATCGATCCTGGACAAGGATCGATCGATCCCTGTCCTTATGTCAGGACATTTCTTCTCTTCACAAACACTTACTTCAATGCTTGAAATCCATCGAAAATATGATATTTCTGCACATTCAAGCTCGATACCTGTAAAAACACTAAAGAACACAAATCCGCTCCCAAGAGAACCAAATACGTGCTAAAAACAAAATATCTCGACTAAAAACCGTAATAAAAAGCTATAAAATGCTAACATATAACTCATATACTAGCAAGCAACAAATAGTAAAACAATGTATCCAACGCTAAAAACCTCGCTCAAACAAGGGGAAATACAAAAAAGAGAGCCAGGAAAAATTGCCTACTGCTGCTAAACAAAGACTAGGCGACAAGTGCTGAGCAAGAGACAAAGTGCTTACCCCTGTTCGCTGGGCCAGAGAAAAAACAAAATGGTATAACCTGAGCGGAAGCAATCCAAACCTGCTTACCAGATACGGGAAGCAGCAGAAAAGTTGTCGAGCTGCCCCGTTTATTCTAAAAACGGATAAGACACGATAATATAACCTACAGACTGACAATGCCTTGCTGCAAAAAGCAGAGTTCAATAAAATAGAAAGTGGCCACCAAAGAGTGGCAATATGCTACCAAAAATCTTAAAAAATATTGTCCAAGGACAAATATTAAGGGTTCAAAGAAAAAAAAGGGGAATAGGTATGAACTCCAACCCCATAATCCTAATTCCCTTCAAAAAGCTCTAAGGAACGTTCTTTGACAAGAAAGCGAAAGAATAGCCAAACGCCAGAGACTGAGCAGACGCCGAAAGGCTAGCCAAACGCCAGAGGTTGAGCAGACGGTGGAAGGCTAGCCAAACGTTAGAGGCTAAGCATACGTCAAACGCCTGAGGCTGAGCAGATGCCGAAAGGCTAGCCAAAAGCTAGGGACTAATAAAAAAAGTGAAGGCTAGACGTTGGTCTTCCAAGGCCAGAGGATGAATAAAAACCACAAGTCAAGCGACCCTATTTCAATAAATATAACAAGTGGCTTACATAAGCATATAGCTAAAATGAGAATCTAAAAGCAAAAGCATTAATAAAAGCCACGAAGGGCCTATCATTAAAAGTATAAAATAAAAGCCCCAAAGGGCAACAAAAGATTAAGGCCTAAAAGGCTAAAAGAGTTCTACAAAAGCCCACAAGGGGCATAACACAACCCACGTAGAGGCTGGGACTATATGTTCTTAATAAAAAGCCCAAAGGGGCAAAACATAAAAATAAATTTTTGACTTCAGGGGGTCAGGGTTCATTTAGCCTTGGTTCAGAGAAGGAGAATTCTCGGCATCGACATCGGCATCGTCATCGGCATCGGCATCGACATCGGCATCGGCATCGTCATCGCCATCGGCATCGGCATCGGCATCGGCATCGGAATCGGCACCGGCATCGACATTGGCTAGGTTTAAGGTGTATGGGGAAGGCGGAATCACATGCTCATCCTCAAAGCTGAGAGCCGGTTGGTTGTTAACCTCAGCCTCAGGCTCCATCATCAGCTTAAAGTTGTCAATTTTTTCCTGCAAATTCCAAGAGCATGTATTTCTGTTGACCCAGTCCCTTGCCATCTCCCAGTTCGCTACGATCTTTGCACCATTGACCGCCATGGCTTTCTCTTCAGCAAATACATTGACCCTGGCCCTGAGTTTCGCAACCTCCTTCTCTAGATCAACTTTCTCTACAATCAGTGCCTGGGTGCGGTCAGACTCCCTCTGGTTCATGGATTTTAATCCTCGGTCAAGGCCCTTCATCTCCCTCAGCTCCTTCTCCTGGCCAGTCGACGTTTCCTTCTCAACTTAGAGCCTGCGGATGTAGTCCTCCACTATAACTCACCCTATCTCGACCGCCTCCATAGACACCTTTTCCTCTGGATGATGGAGTAAGGCATTCATCTAACACGCGAAAGCTGGAAACGAGGTTAAAAACAGAAGAAACAAATAAAACAACTAATAAGCCGAAGTGAGACGCTTACCTCCAACATCTTCCTTTAAAGAAAGGAAAGCACTCAGACAAATTAAGAGCGAGGGTAGGAGAGGTTCACCCTAAGGAATACCAGAACATTCATCAGCTGTTGGGTATCATCCAAGTCATACGGAGAGAGAGAGATGAGGATCTTGTTTTTACGCCTTTTTTGCTTCTTAGCTTGGGAAGAGGAGGCACATGATTTGCGCTGAGACTTCCTCTTTGTTCATGTCACGTGAGTCTCCAAGACCTCCACATCATCGGAAGGTGACGTCTGGCCTCCAGAACCGACGTTCACTTCCCTTGCTGCCTTAGACCTCTTGAAGTCCTCCATCGCCTTTGATGCCAATCCTGCAATATTCCCTGCATCAGAAGAACAAATATTCAGACAACAAAAGAGAAGGATAAAAGCAAATCAGGAAAAAGGTAGATAGCAGAAGCGAACCCCAAACTCTGCTTCCCGTTAGATCCTCTGGACTTAATAAGAAGGTGGTGCTCCTTGCCTAAAGTGGAAGCTTGAGTACTAGCTATACTTTCTTCTTTCCTCTCTCGACTTTGTCTCTTGAGGCCGCTGTAAGAAACAATTAGATAATGGTTAGAGCCAAGACTAAAAGGAAAACCAAAAGAAGTGACTTATCCTAAACTTAACAATGGGCTTTCTTAAAGTAGGGAACCCAGGTTCTCGACCAACATTCATGAAAACAAACCGCTAGGCCTAGGGTTTGTAGAAGGCAGTACCTTTCTTCTCTCCCCTATCTAGCTCTTTGACAGTTGGAACACTGGCCCTAGTGTGAAAGTAATACCTTCCTTCTCAAGGGGAAACATGGAAAAAGTAGTAGGCGTACAACAGCTCGTCAACTCCCACATCAAAGACATGGAAATCTTTCAACACTTGGATCACAGTCAGTATTCTCCACGAAGGGGATTCAGCTGCGAGGGGCATATCCCAGAGTGGTTAGCCACAATAACCACAAGGGCAGGGAGATTCGCCTTTACCTTGTCTCTAGATAGCCCTCATACATGGCTATCTCATCACGAGAGCAGGAAGAAGAGTACTCGTCATGCCTCGCATCCGTGAGATTCATGTCCTTTGGTAGAGAATAAAGTTTCCATTGGTTCCCAAGCTCATCTCCCCCGATCGTAGAGAAGGGACCAATCATGAGTATAAGAGAAGCATGAGAGGAGCTGAGAGGGGTCGGTGTACGCCCAGACTCTGCAGGCTTCCCGAAGATGCATCAAAATATGAGGAAGGCTCTTTCCTCAGTGAACGCCTCTTACAAACCCTAGCTCGTATGGAGGAAGAAGTTACATGGGAGAAACCTTCTGATGGACTCGCCATTTACCTGACACAAGTCCAGGTCTCAGATCATGGGTCAAAAAGATTCAGCTCTTAGGAATCTACGAAACCCTAGAACCCTAATAGAAGACTCAAAATCCTAGGCTAAAAATTGAAAAGATGAAAGCAATCAGAGCATACCTGAATTCGAGAGATGAAAGGAGCTGGATGCATGAGAAGAATTTCCTAAAATAGAACTATAGAAGAAGAGGATCACAAAGAGGAAGCTAGTAAAATATGGAGAAAAAGAAAATGAAGGGAAAAGAATAAGTTCGAGAAGTAAGAGAAGAAAAAGGAAAGAGGATCACGCACCATGATTACACGCCGATCTCGAACAATCACTTTCCTTCCTTTTTCGAAATCTTTCAAATCTCATTCAACGTATACAATCTCCTAGCCGTTAGCGGAGAAAATATCGCAAGCGTCCCAGAAAATCTTCAATTCTAAACCAAGTAGACGACGGCGTCAAGCCATAAGCCAGAATCTTGGATAAATATCCAAGAACCCAAGGGTAAAAGGAAGCAAAGTCATTACGTCTTGCCAAACTACAAGGGGAATAATTTATTCCCCAACATCGGAAAAACCTGGAAATAAGGGGCAAACTATTGGGAGTATTTTGGACTTTGGGAAATTCCCTAGGTCTAGAAGCAATACAACATGCATTAAGCCAAAAGCATGGGAATGCCCGATAAAAGAAAAAAGCCCGGAGAATGCCTCTAGGCAGGAAGCTGGAGGACTATCCCATCCGGGAAAAGAAAATCCTAAAGAAATGAAAATATGCCTAAATATCCGAGGATATACACGGTTTTCCTAATTCTAAAGGGAAAATCATCGACAAGTCACTATAAATACTTGACCTAAGGTTTCAAACAATGTATCCACAAGAAATCCTAGAGACTAGACATTAGGTTAAGAGAGCACGATCTTTGTAATGATTTAGACACTCAAAATGACATTGTACGTTACTTCGCTTAATCAATACATATGTTTTTCTCTATTTATTTTACTTTGGTTATTATCTCTTGCTTTCGTAGTGTTTCTGATGAACAACCCCAAAAACATCCATAACAAGGCGGATGGGGAAAACTAACTGGGATGTATCTATGGCTTGTTGGCTACTTCGACTACTAAAGAGGACAAAGACTTCCTGAAACCAGCCCCCAAGAAGACTTCATAGATTGCGATCTCTCAAGGACCATAGTGAGAGGCCCTTTAATGAGCCCCAAGAAACAGAAGGGGCAAGCTAGGAGGAAGAGCGAAAAAGACCCTCAATTTTTCTAAGTCTTGTTGCGTAATGAACGAAGGAGGATCAAGATCAACTGCGACCTTAGGAGGCATTCTAAATGGTCTACATTTTCTCAGAAACCCTATTGTTACCTTAGAAAGATCTGAGCAAAGGGGAGAAGGGTTAAAGGGAAGTTACAATAGAGTAAAGGGAAGGCGATTGTGGATGCAAACGGTGGGAGAAGTCTTGGATATTCAAATCAGAAGAAAAAATGATCAGAATATGCATCATCACCTTCGATATGAACATAAATGACAAAACCCTAAGGTAGAATCGTAACGATTTCATCAACCACACCAACAAAATCGACGGTATGGAAGAAAGGAGGCCATAATTTTTCGTAAAAAGACTAAGACTCACCAAAAAAGTGAAAGAGACGATGGTTCCAAGATAGAAAGCACTTGATATGACGCAAAAGTAGACACTCGAAAAGGCTAAAAATAACAGAGACTACTCACTTTCCCGCCTATCTAACCATACCGATAATGGGTCCAGATCAAAGAAGCTCAAATATCCACAATGGAGTTCTGGCTAAAGAATCTGCTGTCAAATACAACCAATAACGCTAATGGAATTTGTTGGGGTCAAAAACGGCAACATCGAAATCAACGCCCGAAACTTCCAGACGACTTCGAGAGGCCCCGAAATACAAACTTCAAGACGATACGGAACCACCGAGAACATAGGATAACCACATCATTTCGGAGAAACATCTACGGATAACTCTCAGAAGACCTCGCAGTACGAACTTCGAAACGATACGAAACCTCCGTGATCATCGGAAAATCACATCGTTTCAGAAGAACGTCTAGGCACCGATTGACGCCTAAGACCGGGGCATGGTCTTGGCGCCAATTGGCGTCAAGATAGATGGCCTGTCTTGGCGCCAATGGGCGTCAAGACCAACGCACAGTCTTGACGCCCATCGACGCTAAGACACGGACAACGTTTGGTCGTTACTCATGAAACAAACCACGTCTTATCCAATAATCATCTCCTTTGAATCGTCATTTGATCATCTCTCACTTCGTCTCGATTGGAATTTCCCGTCAAACCGTTGTAATGACAATCATGAGGATTCATCTTTTCCGTAGGATTTCGTATCGATCGAATAAAACTATGACGGTTAACTTGAGCACCGAAAGAGTCTAAACTGTACGATCGATCCGGTCAATCCACGAAACTATCTTTGCGAAGCCATACGAAGAATGACTTCTCCGAAAGGAATCGTAAAAGTCATTTAGCCGCGAAACGGCCCGAAAGGGTCCAAACCGCGATGATCAGTCCGCTTACGATTCTGGACGAGAATCGGCCCATTTGCAATGACAGTTAATTAGGATTTTCGCGATTAAAGTCAAAGCCGAAAGGATAAGGAAAGATCTCGAAAAAGGATATATGCGAATCAAGGAAAAGGAATATTTCCACGAAGGGATAAGCACGAATCGAGGATGGAAGAGGAAACGAGCCAAGCCCACGAAGATGTATATAGGCGGTGCAAGGGATGATGGTTGGGAGGACCTCTCGTCATTGCAAAACACTTAGAAAAAACTAGGGTTTCTTATTTCTGTATTCGTTAGCGAGCTGCGTCTCAACTAGGTAAGGAGTCCAGATGTAGTTCTAGGGATTCTTCACCAAGAGTTTTTGCGGCCACGGCTTATACACCGGCTGCGCACGCTCAAACCACGAATTCGAATAAGATCCCTCTTTACTTTCTTCGTTATCTGTGTTTGATGATTTGTTCTTCGTTTACTTTCATATTGTTCTTCGTTTACGATTCTGTTTAGATCCACGATTTACTTTCGTATTCGTATTGTTCTTCGCTTACGTTTTACTTATCTGAATCCTGTTACTTTATCGTTGTTATATGCATCTCGCTTTGCAATCTGTCTCGTATTGATTCCATCTTGTCACATCTTCGTTTCGTAGTTTGCATCTTATTTACTTCGATATCGTAGTCTATTTCTCGTATCTATTTAGTCACGATTTCTATCTTATTGTGCTCGCAGTTTATTTCGTAATCTTAACCTAATTTCTCGTATTCATCGACTGATCCCATCGCTTTTTGGCCACAGAGAATCCATGAACCACATAACATTGACAGTGTGAATTTCAGTTCCCACAGTTTGGTGCTAGAAGGAGGGGACACACGAGATTTCTTTCACGCCAAATCACTATTTCAGCAGGATACGATATGTCCGAAACGGCAGAAGATATTTTTGCCTCTTTCAAAGATAAAGCAACGGCCGATCAGGCCAACTCTCGCGACGATCTTCTCGTCAACGAGTTGACCATTCAGGATATCGATGTCGCGAGGATATTAGTCGATATTGGATGTTCGACTAATATCAACTTTAAAGACACTCTCGAGAGAATGAACGTCGAACTCTCCAAGATCTCGGAAAATCTGAGTCTGGTAGTCGGTCTCTCGGGAGAAGCAACGATGACCTTCGGCTCAATTAACCTTACGCTGATAGCTAGGGGCGTAGAAAAAAATCATGCAATTCTTGGTCATAGATCACCCAGCTTCTTGCAATGCAATCGTGGGCGTTCCATGGCTAAACTCCATGCGAGTTGTACCTTCCACGTACCATTATTGTCTCAAATTTCCGACCCCCTTCGGGATCGAAACAATTCAGGGAAATCGTAATGTTTTGCAAGTCTGCTTCGCGGCCAAACTGAAGCGGAAAAATCCAGTTGCGACACTTCCCTCCCAAAAGAAAAAGAAATCGGTTTCTACCGAAGACACCCCAGAACAAGATGAAACCAATATCTTCTGGCAGTTCTGGAAAGCCGAATTCTGTAAGAGAAGCGCGAACCAACCTGCGAACCCGTTATCTCGATCTGCCTCGACGAAAACTTCCCTGAACGTTATGTCGAGATCGGAGCTAATCTCTGCGGCCACATAAAAGCGCAGCTCGTCTCTTTCTTGAAAGAGAATCTTAACACATTCGCTTGGACCACAGAAGACATGCCCGGAATTGATATCAACGTGACTTGTCACGAACTAAACGTCGACCCGACCTTCAAACCTATTAAGCAGAAGAGGAGAAAATTGGGACCAGAACGTGCTACTGCAGTCAACGACGAAGTCGAAAAGCTCCTCAAAGTCGGGTCTATATCCGAAGTTAGATACCCGGATTGACTCGCTAATCCCGTCGTGGTCAAAAAGAAAAACGAGAAATGGCGGGTTTGCGNCTTCACCGACCTCAACAAAGCATGTTTGAAGGATAGCTTCTCGTTGCCGCATATTGATCGCCTAGTCGAGGCTACGACAGGGAACAAGATGTTATCATTCATGGATGCTTTCTCGGAATATAATCAGATCATGATGAATCCCGATGATCGCGAGAAAACTGCATTCATCACTGACCGCGGCTTGTACTGCTACAGGGTAATACCTTTCAGCCTCAAGGACGCCGGGACAACTTATCAGTGACTCGTCATTAACTGACACTATTATTTTGATTAACCGACACCTCTTGCATTAACTCTGTCCGGCAACTCACAATAGAAGAAAAACCACAGACACTATAGTACAACTAGAACTTTCGAAAAGTGATGCCCTCAAACTCTACATATATTTTTGCGCCTAAAGCACTACTATAGGTTTGGATCGGGCGCGGGTGTATATGTTTGGTTCTTTTGACAAAAGTCTATAAAGATGGTTATGCTGTCTTGATATTTATATAGATGCTTTGTGGTTAGGCTCTCATGGAAATTTTCAAAGCAAGTTACGTAGATATATCTGAATTCATAAACAAAAAAATATCAAAGTATTACAATAGAAAAGAGCGATTTCTAACACTTATAAGTACTTCTTTCATTCTCTTTTTTCACGGAAAAAATTAAAACACTAAACTCTTATAAAATATCTTGCGGGCACACCCCTAATCTTAGACGAAAAGAAAATTTTTTTGATGAGATAGTTCAAATGTGTGTTTTATTGAGTATGAGTAAATCATTGATATAGAATTTTTTTTTTCAACAACAATTACTAAATATAATAAATAGACATGAGAATCTAAGTAGAATTATTTGGAGGAAAAAAGATGAAGAAACGCGATTCTTTTGGCGATCGTATCGCCTCAACTGTTTTGCCCCTGAGGGGTAGTTTTCACCGGCGGTTATCTCAGGTGGGCGGTTTCCAACGGTTACTCCTTCAACCGCCGTTGACCATAGCCTATATATTGCCTGCTTTGTTCAATTGATATGGGATACAGATCAACAAGAAGGAGTTTCATTCACTCTGATTTGGTTAATCATGTCAACGAGACTTCGCAATCAGATGCAGAATCTTACTTTGGGCTATGAAGATGGAATAGTCCCAGTGCCAATTGATCTCTGCGCCGATGCAATTGAAGAAAACAGGTTTAGTCTCTTGGCCAAACCTGTTAACTACCGCACACAAAACCTTCGGGCTTTGGTGATTGCCTTACCGCGGATATGGGGAGTGGGAGAAGATGTTGTTGGCCGTGTATTGGGGGATCGGAAGGCCTAATTTGTTTTCCAGACGGAGGAAGCGATGCTCTCTGTTCTTAGGCGGGGGCCTTGGTCTTTTAATGAATGGATGGTGGCAGTTGAGAAGTGGTCTCCTCTCTTCTCCGATGATGACCTTCGATACATACCTTTCTGGGTCCAAGTGAGAGATATACTTGCGCAATACCTCACCGTCGCGATGGTTACCCATGTCGATGGTGTGGTGGGTCAATTTATTGAAACAGATCTTGGTGTTGAGGGAGCCCAGATGCGGAATTATGCTCGGGTCCATGTGCTTTTCTGTGTGGATCGGCCGCTTCAGTTCCAGCGCCAGTTCCAATTCGCCGGAGAGACGGTGGTTTTGAGTTTCTTGTATGAGAAAATGAGGGATTTTTGCACCGTGTGTGGGTCGTTGAAGCACGATGTGCTGGAGTGCCCGGAAGCCAATCTCTCAAGCCCTTCTAGCCCTGACTCCGACGGTGATGAGGATGGTGATGGCGGCCCTCCTGGATTCCCAGATCTGCCATCGGATCAGTCTCCTCCGCCGCCTGTTAAGCCAGAAGCCACCGTGTCTACCCCGTCAAAGAAAAGGAAGGTAGATGAATATGGCCCTTCTCACACTGCTAATAAGTTAGCTTGTGACTAACGACAGGTTTTCACTGATGAGGATTGGAAAGAGAATTCGATTAAAAGGAGGAGGATTAAAGAGCGGTTTTTGAGGGAAGATCTGTAGCAGAGGCAAACATGCATAACACAAACCCAGCCTGGAAGGCTACTGGTGATGGTTCGGTGGGCCATAATCCACCGGGTCAAGAATGAATGCTACGTTTTGGAACAGCCGGGATTTGAAAGGGGAACCGGTAGTTCGACGCCTTAAGGGAATAACTAAAAAGTATTCCCTGGACTTGCTCTTTCTATTTGAAACGATGAATCAAGACAACGTAGTTCGCGATGTGGCTGCTCAACTCAAGTTTGATTATGTTAAGTGTATTTCTCCAAGGGGTCTTAGTGGGGGTTTGGCTTTGCTTTGGAATAAAAATGTATCAGTTTCCTTTCTTTCTGTTGATGTACGGTTCATCGATTGTGAAATAAATAAAGACGATGTTTCCTTCTACTTCACTTGTGTTTATGGTAATTCCATTCGAAAGCTTCGACATCTAACATGGGAAAAGATACAACGAATATCGATTCAAAGTGATGGTCCTCGGTTACTATATGGCGATTTCAACAAAATATTACACCAAAATTAGAAAAAGGGTGGACCTCCGCGAGAATTATGGAGCCTGAAGGACTTCCGAAACTTGGTATCAATTTGCGAGGTCACCGACCTACCTTTCATTGGCAATAATATGACATGGGATGGGAAACGCAGGAATCATGCTATTGAGTGTTGGCTTGATCGTGCTTTGTGCGAATCCTGAATGGAAAGCGCTTTTTACGGCCTCAGAAGTTGAGTATCTAGATATGGTTGAATCTGATCATCGTCCGGGTATAATCAGAATGCGAACTCAGACTGACTATGGGAAAAAACTCTTCAGATACGACAATCGATTTATGGAGAATGAGAACTTCCGGAACACAATTCGGAGTAGTTAGACATCGCCACAACGTACGGACGAGCCTATAACGACTCGCCTACGAAAATGTCGTACTTCGATCGCCTCATGGCGCAGGAACCGAGTAACGAATGTCGTTCCGCTCATAGCAACATTGCGAAGAGAGATTGACGAATCTGCAAGGAGCTCAAATATACCACAGTCGCATATCAACAAGCTCAGGCGTGAGCTCAACGAAGCATATCGGAAAGAGGAGCGTTTCTGGTACCTACGGAGCCGTACCAAATGGCTGCAATGTGGGGATAGAAACACTCGCTTTTTTCATGCGGTTACAAGGAACCGGATAACTCGAAATCGCCTGACTTCGATACAAAATCCGGATGGTAATATATATAAAGGCAACGATAATATAGTCAGTGAAGCAGAATGATATTTCACAGAATTATTCACTTCGGCAACACCTTCAGATGTCTTTCCGATTTTAAGCGAGGTACAAGAGGTTGTGACAGCAGAAATGAATCAGGAGTTGACACGAGATTTCACAGCAGATGAAATACATCAAGCCGCCTTCTCTATTGGTTCAACTAAGACTCCTGGCCCAGATGGCTTTTCAGGAGCTTTTTTCCAAGACCATTGGGATACGGTTGGGCCGGCTATTGTTGATATGGTGAGACGTTTCTTCGCTACAACTGAGCTGGAAGAGGAGTTTAACCATACAAATCTTTGTCTTATACCGAAGGTCACCAACCCGAAGCAAATCAAAGACTTCCGACCAATCAGCCTCTGCAATGTGGCGTATAAGATAATCTCTAAAGCTTTGGTGACGCGTTTTAAAGGTGTCTTACCCCATGTGATATCGGAAAATCAGTCCGCCTTCGTTCCAGGACGCACGATTACCGACAATGTCCTCTTAGCTCACGAGGTTTTCCATTCGTTGCGTGTCAGGAAAAGCTGTGCCACTTCGTTTATGGCCATAAAAACAGACATAAGCAAAGCATATGATCGGGTTGAGTTGACCTTTTTGAATGCAGTTATGAGTAAGAAAGGCTTCTCACCTCAATGGATATGCTGGATTATGAGGTGTCTCTCCTCTGTCTCTTTTTCTATTTTAGTAAATGGTAGCCCATATAGACATTTTACTGCTCAACGTGGGTTACACCAAGGGGATCCACTATCACCGTATCGATTCCTGCTGTGTGCCGACGTGCTAAGCTCCCTTCTAGCTGCAGCGGAATGCCGAGGAGACATTACGGGGATCCAGATCAACGATAGAGGACCCAAATTGTCGCACCTCCTGTTTGCCGCTGATTCTCTGTTCTTTGTCAAAGCAGATGCCCGTAATAGTCGATCTCTATAAAGATTTTTGATGATTATGCAAAGGCTTCCGGTCAGGTGATCAACCTTGACAAATCCTGCATCACTTTCGGCTCGAAGGTTTTTGAACATACGAGACAAACCGTTAAGCAGATTACGAAGATAGTACGCAGTGGTGGGGGGGGAGGGTAAGTATCTTGGCTTGCCAGAACAGTTTGGTAGGAAGAAGATCGAGATGTTCCAATACATCAAAGATGCTGTCACGAAGAAAATCTCCAGCTGGTAGACAAAATTCTTATCGTTGGCCGGTAAAGAAACCCTCATAAAGAGTGTGGCATTGGCTATGCCCGTTTATTCTATAAATTGCTTCAAGCTCCCAATGGAAATATGTGACGAGGTAGATTCCTTGTTATCACGATTCTGGTGGGGATCTACGGACGATACCCGAAAAATGGCTTGGGTATCTTGGAAGAAGATGACTAAATATAAGAGCATAGGTGGATTAGGCTTCCGGGAACTCCGTATGTTTAATCAGTCACTACTTGCTAATCAAGCATGGAAAATCATTTCTCGGCCATCAAGTTTGATACTTAAGGTTCTAAAAGCTCGCTATTTCAAAGATGGTGACCTAATTAGAGCAAAGATTGGGACACGACCTTCATATGGGTGGAGTTCTCTGAGATTTGGATGTGAGTTGCTTGCAAAAGGTGTCCAAGTCTGTGTTGGTGATGGGAAAGATACAAAACTGGGTGTAGATCCGTGGTTACCAGTGGTCCCAGCCCGGCCACCTTTGTTGCAGTCGGGCGTCAACTCCCAGTTACCAGTTGACGTGCTAATAGATGCAAACACATCACACTGGAATGTCCAAGCAATTACGACCCTGATTCATGAGGAGGATCGTCATCATATTCTCAAGATCTTTTTACCACTCCTCCCAACTAGAGATAAAGTGGTCTAGCCGTACACTAGAGATGAGGGTTAAACTGCTAAATCAGGTTATCGGTTTGCGGTGGAGTCTGAAGCTCAGGAGAATGACAAACCTTTCTTAGCATCGTATCCAGACATTGCTGCGGCCATTTGGAAACTCAATATTGGCCCAAAATACAAACACTTTTTGTGGCGCATCGGCTCAAAAGCCTTGGCAGTCTCTTCCAACCTTCGACGCATGCAAATAAATGTGGACCCAATGTGTCGTAGGTGTTGTTCTTAAGAGGAAACGAGTGAGCATATCCTATTCCTTTGCCCATACGCAGTCTCGGTATGGCGGTTGGCAGGTATTAATGCAGATGCACTAATCAGCGGTGATACTACCCTTGAAGATAAACTAAGAGGTTTAATCCACCTGCACAGAGACCCTAACCTTCACCGTCTTCAACAAACTCTTCCCTTCCTGATACTTTGGCGACTCTGGAAATCTCGCAATGAATTGGTTTTCAACAATAACCATTTGGATATAAGTTTGATTGTCCAAAAAGCCACGGAAGACTCGGAGGAGTGGATAAACGCAACCTCACCAGCAGATACAAGACAGTCACCACAGCAGAGTAGACATGGTATGTGGACTAGACCTCCTCCGGGATGGGTTAAATGTAATTACGATGCATCAAATTTTGAGGATGCTCGCCAATCGGGTATGGGGTGGATAATACGGGATTCTAATGGACAAGTGCTGGAATGTGGCATGGGGAAGTTCCAAGGCCGCCACTCCGCTGATGCTACGGAACTATCGGCCCTGCTTGGGCTATGCAGGCTGCCATAACGCTGGGGTTTAGGAAAGTCATATTTGAAGGCGATAATCAGTATGTCACGAAGTTGGGTACTAGTACAATACAGAATCTACGGCTCAAACATCATTTGGAAGCGGTAAAACAGTGGTCCATTGGATATGATGATACTCGGTTTGCTTTCACTTATAGAGAAGCCAATCGATGTGCAGATCTTCTCGCTAGACAGATCACTTCTATGTCTCGTGATTGGTCTTTATTTGACTATTGTCCAAATTTTCTGTATAACGTTGTAAACAGTGACTCTGAGTCTTACGAGCAATAAAAACTATTTCCGTCGGAAAAAAAAATAATAAATAGACATGAAAAGATGTTAGATCTATGCTGTTGGGGTCAAAAACAGTTCTCTCGAAATTAACGTCAGAAATCGCATCTTTAATCAAACTTACTCGGAAACACGACCAACGTCTGGACTCGTCGTCGTCTAGACTTAGCATCGACTAGATTTACCGTTGTCTTGACTTAACGTCGTCTAACCTTAGTGTCGGGGTCAAAACTTGTCCCGACGAAATCAATGCCTTAAAAGGACTATGGAGACGATGTTTTCTCCTTCGGACACAGGAATCGTAAGGATATCTGAAAACTCTGAGTTTCTCATCGTTCAGACTATCTCTTCCCGACCTGGCTTCGAGGCTTCGAAGATAGTCGATCATGACCAATCTCTGCATAAAGTCTATCCATCCGCAAGCAAATAGAGCATCCAAGTGCTAAGGTTATCATCGATGGTTCTCGGATAACTCTCAAAAGGCCACACGATACATCCTCCGAAGTGATACGAAACCACCAAAAGCGTTGGAGAACCGCGTCGCTT
>OVAN01003928.1:0-27366 GCA_900406275.1 Anastatica hierochuntica
CTTTATATCCTTGTTTGTAAATAAATTTTGTTTCTAAATTCTAGTACTTCAGAACAAATTGAAACGATTCGAAGAAAAGAAAGCACATATTTATTATTACAATTAGTAATATATTTCATACCTCTTCCCATTTTACAAAGTTAGCATTGTTTTTGTTAAGTATGTACTTACAAAAAGATATTACATGGTGAACATATAAAATCACGATTAAGAGCCCTACTACAATACATTGCCTTGAAGATTATTTTAATTTTTTAGAATTATTTTGGAATTTAAATTTATAATATTTTCAATATTTTTCTAAAATTATAATCTTTTCAAACTATAATAGCCTTGAAGATAACTTTTTTGAATTTTATACATATTTTCAATTTATAATATTTTAAATATTTCTCTAAAATAATAATTTTATACTTTGAATTTCTATCGTTTTTTGGGATTTTTTTGAAATTTTTTAGAAATTTTAGGAATTTTATGAATTTAAGATACCTTTTTTAAATTTTATACATATTTTGAATTTATAATATTTTAAATATTTTTCAAAAATTACTATTTTATACTTTGGATTTTTTTCAGTTTTTAGATTTTTTTTGAAATTTTTAGAAATTTTTAGGAGTTTTTTTTTGAATTTTTTAAGAAATATTTTGAATTTTAAATGATTTTTGATTTTTTTTTTATTTTTCTTATTTATTTGTTATTTTTAATTAATATTTTATTAAAATTTGTTAACGGCGTCAACTGTTCCGTTTAAACAAAAGACGGCGCGCACGCGGAAGGCATTTTCAAGGCTAAATGTGACAAAATTGTCATCCTCGTGGTTTATTGTGCTACCTCCAAATTATGAAAGTTTAAAGTGTTAGTCGGTGTCTTTCTGAAGATTTTTTATGCGATTTTCCCTAATAATATATGGTTTTTTTTTTCGGTCCTCACTCGCCCCTTTAATTTAGTTTGTCCAACTGAAACACGCATCGATACGTATTACAGTATGTCTTTCATTATGTAAACTAAAAGCTAAGTGCAACACATGAAAGATACATTTCAAGTAAATACAACATAAATTCTGAATTAGTGTTTGATAAATAGTATCTCGACAATATTTATAATCTTTTCTTTTATATCCCAAATCGCTTTATCAATACAATAATACCACTTTTACCATAAATATCCTTTTACTTGATAAAATATACGGTTCATAAAACACATATACAAATCGCCGCGTTTCTGCTTTTCTCCGACGTCGTTGAGCCATATCCGGTGTCGGAGGCGTCTCTCCTCCTTATTCCCCTTTTCCTTTTTGCTCATTCCCGTTCCTCTCTGCTCCTTCGTCGATATGCACATATCTTTGGAAGGTGTTAACTTCGTTGGCCGTATGGTTCTGCTCGCGGGAGAGCTAGCTTCGACGGATTTGGTGCCTTTCTGGTAACTCGGCGAGACGTGGTTGTTAGGATCGAGAGGAGTCGGCATTTAGGGATTTCTCTTGGATGAGTCAAATTTCCCCTTTCTGACTTGTTTTAAGATAAGGTTTTGTCGGAGAAGAAGAAGTGCGTGGAGTGCGGACCGTCGACGTTTCTTGCAAAGGTTCTTCTTTCTCCGATAAGCTTCTTAGGGGTTGGTTCTTCCGTTGATTATCCTGGTTCTAGAGTCTACTTCTATGTGGTTGTTACTTGTTTTTCGGTCTTTTATTGCTTATTAGTTAGTGGTTGGTCACAAATAATCTCCCCTGGCTGGTTCTTTGTTTGAGTGATGGGTATTCTCGTCATCAGATTGGTTCCTTCAGTTTCTGTGAAGCAATTTTTGTTTAGTTTAGACGTTTGGTTAGAGATTGAGAGTTGAAGGGATCTTTTCCTTGGTGTCTCACTATGGTTCATTCGGTTTCTCCTCAAGGAATTGAAGACCAAGCACCTCTTCTTAGTCGTGAGCAGATGGTTGTTTAATCCAGTCTCTACATCATCTTCTCTGGTTGAGTTTTACCCATCGTACTCGTGGCTTCTTTTCGGAGCAATATAAGGAGCTTTCGGTTGGTTCGTGGCTCTTCGGAGCAATAGAAGGAGCGTTTTCTCGGCTAAAATAATCGGCTTCTCGGTGCTTAACTCCAATTCACTCCTCACTCTCAAGCGCTCTTTCTTATCTGTTTATTTGTTTAATGTTCTAGTTTTAATCAACTTTTGAATCCAATCCTTTTATATTAGTTTGTCTCTTTGTTGTCTTCAAACCCTTTGTTTGAGTTTATCTTTTGGTTTCCGATCATTGTTGATCGGCTATTGGCTCCGGGGGCATCTCTTTGCTCGCTGTCTTAAGTATCCGGAAAGGTAGTATCCTTTGTCGGCTTTGTGTATCTTTCAACTTTATTATGATTAATAAAAAATTTTTAGATGGAAAAAATAAAATAAAATAATACAGTTCCGACAATAATTCTTTTACCAGAGTACTTTTTTTTGATAATTTAAAATCTTTTTTTTGTATACAATTGTAGAGTAGTATTTTTTTTTTGCAACTAAGGAATTTCATGTCAAAGCTAGATTGATCCATGATATGTGATTTGATAAACTTAACTACCGTATTATTTTAGTTTACAAATATATAATTACATAGATAATATTTTGTATATAAAATAACAATTAGAATCAAACTTCAATTCTCATCCCCCTTTGGTGGGCTTTGTACTTTCTTTCTCATCTAGAGACTTTGCCTTTGAATGAAAAAGAATTTTTGTTTGAATAAAAAAGTTTGTATTTGAAGATCGAGAGCAGTTTTTTCCTACTTTGTGTGTCAGTGTGACGTTTTTAACACAGTTTCTCTAGTGCTCTTATTTTTCTGGGCTTTGTTCATCGTTTTTCCTTCCTTTCGCTACCTTTTTTCTTCCTATCTCTGTTTTTTCATCCTTTTTCTCTGTTTTACATTCTATGTTTCCCCTCTGGTCATGGACTGTGAAGTTGAGAAAGCTCTCAGAGCTAAGAAGAAGTCCCGTTCATAACGCCTGATCTTCTTTAGTATTTCTCTTGTGAGCGAAACATCTTGAGCATCATTGGGCGCACATTGAACCCTCTTTTCAGCCAACGAAAGATCTCATTCGGGATATGTCGCGCAAGTTTCGAGTCAATGATCGAGTGAGAGGAGTGACTCTAAGTAGAGATCAATTCCAATTCATTTTCAAGTATAAAGAAGACATGGAGAAGATTTTAAAGAAAGGTGCTTGGACCTTGAATGAATGGTCTATAGTCATTGACCATTGGTATGAATAGCCTCATGCAAATTACTTAAACTTTATGCCGGTTTGGGTTCAAATTTGTAATATTCCAGTGAACTATTACACGAAGGCTTCTCTGACCACTCTTGGCGAGTTCGTTGGTGAGGTCCTTGAGGTTACTTTAGATCCGACTAAGCCTCAAGTTAGAGACTACGTGCATGTTTGTATTTTGTTTGATGTGTCCAAACCTGTTCGTCGTGTTAAAGTCATAACTTTTCGTTCTGGTGAATCCGTGAAGACCTTCTATGATTTTGAGCGAGTTCAAAAGATGTGTTATATATGTCAACGTTTGACACACGCCAAGGACTCATGTCCGTTGTTTCTTCAAAACCGGCTTAATGCTACGAGTTTGAAGAGTTCTCAGGACAGTGGCTCTTCCTCTATGGAGCCGGTTCTCAAAGACAATGATCTGCTGTGTGGTGTTCTTTTAGAGGAGCAGGTGGCCTTAGATCCCAACACTGGTCGATTTCGTATTGCCCTTGAATTGCTTCAGGAGATGAGGTAATATCTTCTGGTTGATGATAAAGTTGAACGTCAAGCTCGGGTTCTTCGCATTCAAAGTACAATCTTGGAAGCGAAAAAAGATCCTACTTCTCAGAAAACTCTCTTGCGAATGGATCCTCAACCGATTTACTAGGTTGATGTTGATAAAAAGTAAAGCTATGGTTTTCAACTATGAAGTCAAAGAACAATTGGACTTTCCTCCGAAGAAGTCTTTGAAGTTAATGGGGGATGCTTTTAAAGCAGCGATGTCTCCTACGGCCAAGCTGATTTTTTTTCTTTCTATGAAAAAGATGAGTGAATCTACGATGTAAAGTTTGATGGGGAAGGTCCAACGGTTTACGCTTCTAGCATCACCAAGGCCAGCTCTTCCCGCACCTTCTCCCACTTTGTTAAAGCTCGTAGACGTCCCTCTAAAGCAAAGAGATTGACCGCTAGTCGACATCGTATGAATGATTGAATCAAAGCCTCTTTGGTTGAAATATGTGACAATTCTGATGGCAAAAGAAAAGATGATGTCGTTTTTGATCCTTCTCTCAAGTATGCTGGCCGAAAAATTTCAGTGGTTTCTCCAAATGAGGAGTGGCCAACTGCGCAATGAAGCTCGTCAGCTGGAATTGTCAGGGCCTTGGACATGACTTGACTGTTCAACGTCTCAAAAAAATTCGTCGTTTGTATTTTTCTGAGATTTTGTTTGTAATGAAAACAAAGAATCAGAAAAATGTTCTAGTTGATCTACAAGTTGGGCTTGGTTACGACAATGTAAATACAGTGGATCCGATCAGTTTAAACGATGGTTTAACGATCTTTTGGAAGAACAATGTTAGTATGGACTTCAAGTTTGTAAATAAGAATCTAATTGATGTTTTTGTTCAGTTTGATGAATTCAACTCCTACTTATCATGTGTTTATGGTGCTCCCGATACTGGTTCGAGGCATTTGGTTTGGGAGCATTTAATGCTAATTGGTCTGAATCGTAAAGAATATTGGTGTTTGATTGGAGATTTTAATGAAATACTCCATAACGGTGAAAAATTGGGTGACCCTTGGAGGAGTGATGCTACTTTCAGATATTTCTCTAATATGCTTGATATATGTGGTATGGTTGAACTATCAGGCTCCGGTAATGGTTTAACGTGGGCTGGAGTTAGACAAAAGTTGTGGATTCAATGTAAGCATGACCGTGCTTTCGGAAACAACGAATGGCGTCTGCGATTTCCTAAAGCTAATCAGGTTTTCCTCAATCTAACTAGTTCTAATCATCGCCCGGTGTTGTTATATTTGCGGGATGAGAAGAATAATTGTAGGGGTCAGTTCTGCTTTACTTAGGGATAAGTCAGGAATGCTGGTGTCCGTGACTCAATAGCTAAAGCTTAGAGTTGTAGTGATCGTAGTGGCAAAAAAGATATTCTCTATTCGCATATCCAAGTGTAGGTGTGAGGTAAGTCAGTGGAAAAAGAAGAGTTCCGCTAATTCCTATGATCGAATTCAGCAAAATAAGGCATGCATTAAAGTGGAGATTTCTTCTCAATTCCCTTACTTTGGTCACCTCTCTGCTCTTAAGAAAGAACTCGGCTTGGCTTATCGTGATGAAGAATCATATTGGCGTCAACGTAGTCGACAAAAGTGGTTGAACTTGGGAGACAAAAACTCCAAGTTTTTTCATTACTTTGTGCAAATGGACAGAGCAAAAAACAAACTTTGGAAGATGGTTGACCCTTCTGGGCAAGAACACACGACAGAGGCTGCTAAAGGAACTGTTACAGTTTCAATTTCATGTCCTTGTTCCGATCTACTCAGCCACGATATCTGTCTGACTTCTTTTTTAACTTTCAGCTGAAAATCTCCAATGATATGAATAAGCAGTTTGTGAGTAATGTGACCAGAGAGGAGACTTGCCAAGCTGTCTTCTCGATTAATGCTTCAAAGGCTCCTGGTAGCGATGGTATGAGTGGCTGCTTATTTCATAAATATTGGGACATTGTTGGTGATAAGGTCAATCAGGAGTTTTTAGCTTTCTTTCATCGGATTGGAATGACACTCTTATTTGTCTTATACCAAAGAAAGAAGCCTCAATTTTCATGAATGGTTTGCGTCTGATTAGCTTGTGTACGGTGCTTTACAAGATTTTTTCTAAGATATTTGTTGCTCGGTTAAAGCCCTTGATGCCTTTAATCATCTCACCAACGCAATCTGCCTTTGTGGATAAACGCTTGATTTCCGATATTATTTTCATTGCGCACGAGCTTATTCATAGCTAGTGGACAAATAATCATATTTTGTGAGAGTTCATGGCGGTTAAAACGAATATGTCCAAGGCCTATGATTGGATTGAGTGGTCTTACCTTGAGTCGCTTCTTCATGCTCTTGTTTTCATGTTAAATGGATCGGTTAGGTTATGTTTTGTGTCAAGTCTGTTAACTATTCGATTCTTATCAATGGTCAATTACATGGACACTTTTTTCCTGAGCGTAGACTCCGCCAAGGTGACTTGATATACCCTCTCCTCTTTGTTTTGTGTACCGAGGGATTGGTCCATTTATTGAACAAAGTTAAGTCCGATGGAGCTATTCAAGGAATTCGATTTTCTATATCAGGTCCTTCAATTCAACACCTCCTCTTCGTTAACGATAGTCTCTTCCTTTCTAAGGCCTTGGTGGATCAAGTTTCAGCTCTCAAATTGGTTGTTGCGCGTTATGTGAAAGTCTATGGACAAGTTATCAATTTGGCTAAGTCTTCTATCACCTTTGGTAAGCATGTTGATCAAATTGTTAAGAAAAGTATCCAAGAGGCTATGAGTATTTCGGCAGAATGTGGAACCGAATAATATCTTGGTCTCTCCAAATGTTTCAGTGGATCTAAGGTTCAAATGCTTAATTATATTTAGGATAAACTTAACTTATGGTTGACTGGTTGGTCGAGTCGGATGCTTTCGCAGGGTGCGAAGGAAGTTTTGATCAAATCTGTGGTTTCGTCTGTGCCTGTTTATGCCATGTCCGTTTTCAAATTGCCTAAGTCTTGCTGTGAAAATCTAACTAGCGCCATCTCGAGTTTCTAGTGGAATATGATGGATGATAAGTGTAAGATGCATTGTATTAAGTGGGAGAATTTGTGTGTTCCAAAAAAGGATGGCGGGATAGGTTTGCCCGACATTAAGCTCTTCAACCAAGCACTTCTAGCTAAGCAAGCCTGGAGAGCTCACAATGATCCTGACTCTCTTTTTCCTTGTGTGCTCAAGAGTATATATTATGAGTCCTCTGATTTTCTTTAAGCTTCTGTTGGCAAGCGTCCCTCTTTTGCATGGCGGAGTATCATCCATGGTCGGGCTCTTCTAACACAAGGTTTACGCAGAATGATTGGGAATTGATCTTCTATTGAGGTGTTGTATGATGCTTGGGTGCTCGTGAATAGGTTAGTAAGATGCCCATTGATTAAGCCTCTATTTCTAATCTGAACTTGCGAGTCCAATATCTTATAAATCCTCACACTCGTAGCTGGGACAGAGATAAGCTATCAGATCTTTTCTTCCAACACATTCTCAAAATGAAACCGGCAATATATCATGATGACTATTGGTGCTGGGTATATAATCAGAGTGGAAGCTATTCGGTAAAGTCAGGTTATTGGTTTAATTGTCGTATCTCCAAACCTGATCTGTTTCGTGAATTGGAAGCCAAACCATCTTTAAATCCACTCAAAGAGAAGCTTTGGTTAGTGAAAATAACTCCTTAGATTTGAATCTTTATGTGGAAAGTTGTGAGTGAAGCTCTTGGTCTGGCTAACTCATTGAATCATAGAGGCATTGTTGTGGACTCTTGGTGTCAGTTGTGTGGTGCAGAGAAGGAGATTGTTAATCATGTTTTGTTCACTTGTTCTAAAGCTCGATAGATATGGGCAATGAGTCGTTTTCCATTGCCTATTTCTGGTTTTAGCATGACCTCTGTTTTTGCGAATTTCAATCATCTTCTTGACGTTTATGCTTCTTTTGATTCTCAGTTTGAGATTCGGCGATTATTCCCATGGTTTTTGTGGACATTGTGGAAGAATCGTAATAAGATGCTTTTTGAAGGTCGACAATTTAATGTGTGCTCAAGCTCCAATAAGACATAGGACGATTGTCTTGAATGGTATATTGCTCAAGATGTTGATGGTGAAGACTCCCTTACATCGAAAATTGCAAGTCTTAGAGGTCAAATTGCTTGGACTCCTCCATCTTCTTCTTGGCTTAAGTGTAATGTTGGATGTTCTTGGTCAAATAAGAGGAGACTGTGTGGTGGTTCTTGGATCCTCTGCGATCATCATGGAACGGTGGTATTACATAGCCGTAGAGCTTTTAATTAATTGCATCAAGGATCTTGTGGAGGCGCAACAAAAATGCTTACTATGAGCCAATGTTTTGAAACCCGACTCGGACAACGAACCAGATCTTTTTCGGGTCACCGGATTTTCGGGTCGATCTGGGTCGACCGCGAGTCAACATATTATTGAATATTTTATAATTATGTTATATATTATTTTGTAAAAATTTAAATATGCATATAAAATTTAAAAATTATTGTCTAACAATAATAATAAAATGATAAAGAGAAATGATAAATATAAATATTCTCTATAATACTTTGAAAATATGAAAAATAACCAAAATAATTTATTAAATTTTAATTCCCTTAAAATATTTCAATTAGATATTTTTCATTTTTACTTTGAAGCACATTATTTTTTTATTTTATTAACACATAAATATTATGTATTAACTATAAAGTGTAGGGATTACAAAAATAATATAATTAATATAATTCTTTTTAAAATAATTAAAAAAGAGAGAAAGGCAATGATTTTGGTTAAATAACCGGGTGGGTGGATCACTGGATCAACCGGGTCTCTGATTTTTGGGCGGGTTCTTCCGGATTTTTTCGGGTCTTTGTCAAGCGGGTTTTGAAACTCAACCCGGACCGTATTAGTCACCGAGTCACGGATCAACCGGTCGGACCGGGCGGTCCAGGTCGGGTTTCAAAACATTGCTATGGGCTATAGATTGTATGAAGAGTCACCGTGTTAAGAAAGTTGTCTTTGCGTTTGATGCGACGAGCTAGTTGGTGGTATAACAAGACCTCCAAATTGGTCGGCTCTTCGAGCTTATGCGATGGAGGGGAAAGCTGCTCTTTCATCTTTTCGGCAATGGAAATTAGAAACATCCCATGTAGCTTCTAACCAATGTGCTATTTTGATCGCTCGTAGTGTTTCGGTGGAGGAGAGGTGATTGTCATATGTTGCATCTGGTGTGTCTAAATGGCTTGTGCCTTTGGTGGAGAAAGAAAAATCTCTCCTTTAAGTGTGACCGCCATGTTTTTTTGCTAGTCCTGCCGTGGTGATCTTGATATTTGTTAGCATTTCTCTATTTCAAAGTTTGGTTGTTTTTTTTTTGTCATCGTAGCCTAGTGGCAAATAGTTCCTCTCACTAGAGGCAGGTGCAGGGTTCGAACCCTGGTTTCGTGAGGTGGATGCAGAGGTGGTGCAACCACTGGCCCACTTGCTCCTCTCAAAGTTTGGTTGTTTTGTCTTTAATCTTTTGATCTTTTTTCCCTAGTTATGTTTCCTTGTTTTCTAAGTCCGACTTATGTTATATCCAATGTTTAAAAAAGTAGATAATATTTTGTATATATTTACCATTAACAAAACATTATATTTTCAACAAAGAAATGCAAGAACCTCTTAATAATTGGTACAACTAACTGTATACAAATCTGGATTATGTGAAATTTTATTAGCGCTATTGTCAAAAGTGGAGAAGCCCTTTCGAAGTATAAACGGATTTGCTCAGTTTTATTGATTAGTCAATAAGCTTATTTATACAATAACTTAACTTGATGACCAAGTTCTTTACATATGTGATTAAGGTAAACTACCTATTTGACAATATGGAAATATACACAAATATGTAAACTATCCTAATATATTCAAGTCGATTTCGTACTTCCGAGAAATCCTAACACCCTCCCGCAAGCTCATACGTGTAAACACGTATGATATTGGACATCTCTTCAAAATCGGCGTTATACCCGGCCGTCGGGTCATCATCGGCGTTTATACCTTGTCAGGGTTAAATTAGTGAAAATACGCCATCACGTATTTGTGTATCTTCGTCATCTTCCTCTTCACCGTTGGATATGCGTATATATCCGTCGGATCAGAGTTCATCATCGCCGGATCAGTATCGTATTCGGTCGATCCATCACTTAAATAATATCTTCGCTGCCACCATCGAATTTGTAGTTGATCTATAGCCACATGAAGACCTCACAATACTTAAAACAAATCATAAAAGCATTGTTCCTTTTTTTCTCTTTTCTTTTTTTTTTTCTTTTTAAATAAAAAACATACGTAACCATAAATATGATTTTTTTTCTTTTAATATCAAGCTAGAAAAAGAAACGTAGTAGTAGATTTTTTTTTTTTCATTTTTTAAAAAAAGTTTTCAAAGACAATAACTAAATCAACAAAATTTTTTTTTTTAAATTCCAACGACAAAATCAAAACTTTTTTTTTTAATTATCAAAACAACAAAACCAAAAAAAAAGAACATAGATATGATGAAAACCAAGAAGAAAATTAAATTAAAAACCAAGATAGTAAAGCCAAGGATCGATAAGAGTCAAAAAAAATTTGTATGATTTTAGCCAATGCTCTGATATCATGTCAAAAATGGAGAAACTCTTTCGAAATATAAACGGATTTGCTCAGTTTTATTGATTAGTCAATAAGCTTATTTATACAATAAGTTAACTTGATGACCAAATTCTTTACATATATGATTAAGGTAAACTACCTATTTGACAATATAAAAATATACATAAAATATCCTAATATATTCAAGTCGTACTTCCAAAAAATTCTAACAGCTATATTCAAGAAAAACTTTGGACCTTCTACAAAGAAATTAGGTACCCCTGACAAATTTTTTAACTGTCCACAGCAAAATCGAATATCGATAATACTGACTTATTGCAGTAGTATCCATATAATGTATAAATTGCAAATTAGTATAACGTTTGAATCAGTCCGTGACAACGGTCCATAACCCCTTTTTAACAGTCGTCAGAGAACACGGTTGCGACATGTACGTACACGCACATACCTAAAGCCATACGTAACACACACCATAATACATATAAAAGATATATATATATTCTACTATATATTTTTCGAATAAATATTTATATGTCACACATTTATGTACGTGTATATAATAAGCAAAGATGCACCGCATAGTCTTTCTCCTCTTCCGATGGTAATAGTCTAAAAGCTGACGTGACGTCTCTCTCAAATCTCAAATCTCAAATTACATATTTGATATTTTCTCTTCTCCTTCGTCTTCTCTCCTCAAACAGAAACTCCATGTTTGTGTCGGAAAATCAACGGTGGATGGATGAGATCGGCGCCGGGAGGAGTGAAGCTTCTTCTTGGGACTTCCCATTCAACGACATTAACATTCATCGTCATTCCAACACAAGCCATGAGTTTGACATCTTGAAGTGTCCTCTTGGAGATAACGAAGAAGAGAGTTATAATAACCATAACCCTAATTTAAGTAACAGCGAGAGTGGTAAGAAGGAGACAACAGATAGTGGACAGTCTTGGTCCTCTTCTTCTTCAAAACCATCGATCTTGGGGAGAGGACATTGGAGACCATCTGAAGATGTTAAACTCAAAGAGCTTGTCTCCATTTACGGCCCACAAAACTGGAACCTCATAGCTGAAAAGCTCCAAGGAAGATCCGGTAACTACTCAAATCAAATATATTTTTTTTTATTGGTTTCTCAAAATTTCAATGTGAACTTTTTTAAGATCGGTTGATAAAATAAAATATCTTTAAAAAAAAAAGATGATTTTTTGGGTGTTTTTGGTTTTAGAAAAGGAAGTCAAAGATGTAAGCTTTATTAACTTAAAATATTTGAATGTTGGTTAAAAAAGGGAAGAGCTGTAGACTTCGATGGTTCAACCAATTAGACCCGAGGATAAACAGAAGAGCTTTTAGTGAGGAAGAAGAAGAGAGGCTAATGCAAGCACATAGGCTTTATGGTAACAAATGGGCAATGATTGCGAGACTTTTTCCTGGTAGGACTGATAATTCTGTTAAGAACCATTGGCATGTTATAATGGCTCGTAAGTATAGAGAACACTCTTCTGCTTACCGTAGGAGGAAGCTTATGATTACTAGTAATCCACTTCATCCTAACCCTAACCCTAATAATACTTACCACTCTTTTATCCCCACTAATCACTACTTCACTCAGCCTTTTCCCGAGTTTAATTTGTCTCATCACATTGTTAATAATGCTCCTATCACGAATGACCAAAACCAGCCTGTGTTGCCTTTCCATTGCTTTCAAGGTTTTCTTCTCTCCCACTAGTTTCTTACATTATGTTTTAATTCCTCCGTTTGCATATTTTGATTGTTTTTTTTTTGTGTATCAACAAGTTTAGGTTATGAGAGCAATGAGTCTCCGATGGTTTTAAGTATGTTTGGGAATCAAATGATGGACGGTGATAACGTTGGTGCTACACCAGAAACTTTATACAATGTTCCTTGCATTGACTCCATGAGCCAAGAGAAGACGGAACCAAATGAGCCGATAAAATGGATCGGAATGGAAGCGGTAGATGACGAGGTGGTCAAGAAGGCTACGAAGCAACCACATTTTTTCGATTTTCTTGGCTTAGGGACTGCTTGAATCTTGAACAATTTGGTGTTAGTGAGTTTAAGACAAGAGCTAATTCGGTGACAAAGAAAAAAACAAGAAGTTAGCTTTGATAGCTACAAAAAGCAAACAAACCTAGATTTAATTCTTTGTCCTTGTGTTTGCTTTAAGTACAAAACTGTAGATTGTTGTTATTGGCTGTCTAGTGTAATATTTGACAAAAAACTCTTTATCATATTATTAGTAACTCTTCGATAAAATATTAAGTAGAGATATTGTTATAAAAAAAAGTAAAATTTTGTGTGATGAAGAAACTTGATATAATGAGAAAAAAAACGAGAGAGAAATATATAGAAGAGAAGTTACAAAGAGTTTATAGTTGTTATAAAGAGTTGGAGAAAAAGAAGAAGGTGCCTGATCTAGAGACGAGGAAGTGCCAACGACTAAGGCAGATTTTGTGCAACAGAAAGACCAAACATGAAACATGCTCACCAAATCTCACACACACATTGCATTTGTTTCTTCCACTCCAAACCGTTTTCCCAACTCTTCAAACTTCTTGCTTATGTCTCTCTCTCATGTCACGCGGACCCACACATGCCCTTTTCATACGTTGTTTTAGATATAAAATAATTCTTGCATTTTTTTTTCTATCGGAGATTATAGTGATTGATTCATACCATAAAGTATCATCCTGATGGTAGTATAAAGCGCTACAAAACAAGATTTGTTGATAAAGGATACACCCAACTTGAAGGATTGGGTTATCTTGATACATTTTCATTTGTTGCCAAACTGGGATCCTTCAGAATGCTTCTTGCTCTTGCTGCTAAAAAGAATTGGTCTCTAAATCATCTTGATATCAGTAATGCTTTTTTTAAGGGAATCTTGATGAAAAATTATACATGATTTTGTCTCAAGGATATTCTCAACTTTTAGGCAAGAATTATGTTTGCAAATTGCATAAATCTCTTTTATGGTTTGAAGCAACCTTCAAAAAAATGTAATCATAAGTTGTCGAGTGTGATTCTTAGTCAATGTTTTGTTCAAGCTCCATCAGACCATTCTCTGTTTGTGAAATGTACACATGATATTTTTTTTGGCGATATTAGTCTATGTAGATGATATTTTGGTGGTTGGTAGTCATGATAATGCAATTCAAGAGATTAAAGATGTTTTACAGAGTCATTTCAAACTTAGAGATATTGGAACAATAAAATGTTTCTTGGGATTTGAGATTGCTTGTACTGCTGAGCATAAATACACTTTGGAAATTTTACGGGAAACATTATTTTTTGGTCATAAGCCTATCACAGTTCCAATGGAACCAAACTTGAAATTGTCAAAATCAACAAGAGATTTACTTGAAGATGTAACAGTTTACAGAAGAATTGTGGGTGGACTCTTATACTTGACTCATACTCGGCATGATATTACTTATGTAGTTCACAAGTTGAGTCAGTATATATCTACACGAAGATCAAGTCATCTTCAAGCTGCATAAAAAGTTGTGAGATACTTAAAGAATGATCATGCACAAGGATTGTTCTATTCCGCATCAAAAGACATACAACTCAAAGTTTTTTCTGATGCAAATTTGACTTCTTGCCCTGATATAAGACGCTCTGTTATAGGTTATTGTGTTTTTCTTGGCGATTCCCTTGTGTCTTGGAGAGCAAAGAAGCAACAAACAGTGTTTAGGAGTAATTCAGAAGCAGAATATGGTGCTATGGCTGATGCAATATGTGATTTTGTATGGCTGTATTCTTTGCTTCATGATCTTCACTCTGAACCACAAGGACCCGCCACTTTGTTCTGTGGAAATCAATCTGCTTTATACGTTGCATCAAATCTTGTGTTCCACGAAAGGATGAAACACATAAAAAATGATTGCTATCTAGTTCGTGAGAGATTACAAAGTGGATTCTTGAAGACTTTGCATGTAAAGACATGTAATCAATTAGCTGATTTACTTAACAAGGCAGTGCAACCATATGTGTTCAAGTCTTTGATATCCAAGATGAGAATACACAAGTTACTCCTTCCATCTTGAGGGGAGGGTATTGGAGATTTTACCGATTGGTTCATATTGGTTATTGTAATATGATGAGTAAACCGAAATTATATTGAGTATATAATCAACTTTGTAACAAACTTTAATTAATGAGAATAAGAAAACAACTTTACACCTTTTCTCTTTTTCTTCTTCGTTTACATTGAGATGAGAATCTAACATTTTCATCGAAACCCTTTTCATTAAGAAAGCAGTATAAGAATCTCCGCTAGGGAGAAACCAAAGAAAGCGGCGGACTTAAAAGGGTGAAAATTACAAAGCATGATATTGAATTACGAATAAGACAATAAGCACGGAAAATCAAAGATACATTCGTCAAGAGGGATAATGGTAAAAAGTCAAATACTCCATCAATATTGCTGGAAAATAATCAAAAGATCTTTTCCAACCAGTAAGCCATGATTGAGACACAAAGTTCTTTGTGGTTTAAAACTTCATGCTTGCACCGAAAATAACGAAAAACTATGTCCCGGAAAAAGGTGGTCACGAGCAAGACGAGAGATAACTCTCACAACCCATAACCCTTGAATCTTAGTATCTTTGCCAGACTTAGGGAGATCCTAGGAGATATTCCAGCACGCAATGATACCAAGGACGAGGGAAATAGTCTCATAAAGACGAGAGATTTGGAGAGAGAACATCCTTCTACTTTTTATCTTGAAAGCTCCAGAGATTTTAACATAGAGAAAGAAGAGTAGTTCGAACACTTTTATTCGCGAAGAAACTGACCAAAATAATAGATATAAATAAATTGAGGGTCTTGTCTTGGAAGTATATTTCATTATGGAGGGAGTAGAAATTGTCCCAGATTTGAACAAAAAGAGCTCTTTGTGTCTAGTAGAGATACTCTCCAACTTAGAGGTTATTATCCCATGAACATTCACGTTTAGAGAATAACATCTATGGCAATTGGGAAGGCACTTGTCGGATCGACATATAAATACATCGTGGAAAGTACCGACGAGAAAAAAAAATTTATTATCGGCGAGAGAATGGCATCTATGGCCTTTGGGCAAGCAATTGTCAGTTTTGTACATAAACACACTGTGAGAAGAACCGACGAGAGAGAGGTATTTATGGCCTACGATAAATTAGGAACTATGGCCTTTTGGTAACGTTAAAAGAGAAGTCATAGATACTCTACTTGCGCACTGCCACACCGTGACGAAAATATAGCATCGGACTAAGAACCGAGAATTTTTTTTTAAACATTAACTTCGGAGAAAAAAGTTGACCTGGGCTGTTGGCCTTCTAGATCCAAAATCATCACATACAAAGTTTGGTCTAAAACAAGATAAGCCCAAAATAAGCCCATCACATGGAACCCTAGAGTCCATCTCTACAAAAATATTTTGCAAAATCAAATGACTCTTTGGCGATGAAGAATTGATAGGCGGTGGAGGGCCTTTCCGATTTGTCGGAGATAGGGAACAGCTTCACTCGAGGAACAAAGGGGCTCAAAAGGAGGTAGATTCGACCGGTGGAAGGTGGGAGGTATTCCCTCCAAATAAAGGCTCCATCGGAGTGAGATGGAGCCGCTTGCGACGAAGGAGCACCCACCTGACCTCGATGATGGATCATTTCCACGTCAAAAAAAGAAACTTGTAATCCAAATAGATTCTCGAGCTTTGCCAGGAGATCTTTCACAAAGATGGTTTTCGGTTAATCTCAATGTGGTGCCAGTGAGCTTCTAGCTAGAGCTTTGAGCTCCGACGATATAGTCTGGATGTGTCGACTCCACAAAAAGAGGAGAGATTACAATTACACTTGGTGTTTCATATTCAGATCTAGGTGTATCTTGGCGTCTAACCGATAAGATCTCGAGAGCATCAACCATGTGAATTCTAATTCGATTCTTCCCAAAATTAAGGAGAATCGCCAGTACCGTGAGGGTTGTGTATGAACACTGCACCGCCTGAGGGAGCACAGTGGTCTGGTCTCACTCCATGCGGGTATATAGCCTAACTAAGAGGCTTTGATCTATATTCGATTGGACTTTGGCTGAGGTGAAGGATGGAAGTGTCAGATCTGAGGACTTAACTTGGCTCACATGAGGTGAGAGTCCTACTAAAGATCTCGAAATTGGAAAATCCAATAGCTGGGCAGAAGAAAAAGTCTCAGTATTTCCTGGAAGAAGCAAATAAACGTTCGATTATAGAACTTGAGTGAAGATGGCGAGCCTTTGACGAAGAATTATGCCAGTTGGGTATGCCAGAATCCATTGTCGAGCTTCCAACCAGATCTCGATAGATGCTTCCATGGAGGCCCAACCTGAATATAACGCCTTAGGTAAGAGAGCTACAAAGATAGAAGGAGTCGCATACCAAGTGATACAGATGAAGTTTGATCCCAAACTCTAACCCCTAAAAATCAAGATTAAGGGTAAAAGTTGTAGCAATCGGGTTATCGAACCAGCAGGAGAAAAACTCACGCATTTAGTCCTATTGATAGCTACTATTAAGCTAAATCGATAAAATGAATAGAAAATTCAAAACATAAAACAAGAAGAACCAAAACAATGCAAGAAACAAAGATAAGAGATTAAGATTCAAATAAGGGAAGAAGATGCGATTCATGGATTAGGCAATATGATTAGATAGTCTAAATGCTTCTAAGATGCAAGGGCTAAGAAATAAAACTCCATTCAAAGGCAAGATAATAATCAATTAACTCATTCCCATGATATTAATCAATCTAATGATCATAAATTGGACTAATTTCCCGATAGCAATTTAATAATCATTAGTCATTAAACACAAACCAAAAAGCCTATTAAACACCTTAATAATTCATTCCCATGGGTTAAGAATGTAAAACAATCTTAAGGTTCTCTTGGGTATTTCATCAAACACCTTCCGAATGTGAAATTCTTTAAATCTAGAAATTTATTGATCACTTCATTTCTAACACTAAGCATTTCTTAATCATGTAACTCTATAAGAATCTAGCCTTGAACAACCTAGCAAACATCTAAATCTAGCCTAATCTACCTAACCAAAAAATCCCAAAAGTAAACTACTCACGAATCATGGATTCAATACATGTAGAAACAAAAAATGAAAGAGAAACCATGATTAGATAAGAAAAAGATGAAGTTTAATATCCAAACTTAGCAAAATGATGATCAAGATTCACAAGTGATTGTGACCTTCACAAAAGAAGCTAAGAGAATTAAAACTTAGGTGTAGCAAATGCTTAAGATTGTATTTATACTAATAATTTTGGACTGGGTCAACCTGGGGCAAACCAGGTCAGATCTTGGTTCTTTTTGTGTTTAACATGAGGCGTGGACTGCCGGGAAGACTGCACAGACCGCCAGGTCGTGCTGGAGGAGGCTGGCGGGCAGCGCGTCATGAGCGTGGGCCGCCAGGTCTTCGTGTGGAGATAACCATGTTGAACTGTTGGTGGCTAGCGGGTGGCACATAGAGGGCGTGGGCCGCCAACTTTGCCCGCCGGAGTGCTAAAGTTTATCTTTTTTGACTTCTAAAATTCCAGGACTCATTCTCGGAGGTTCCTTTCATCCTTGTTCCTTTCATCCTTGTTGACCCAATTTACCTGAAAGGGAGTATAAATGAGGGGAAAACAAACAAAACACGATTCTAAGACGTCTAAATGATCCTAACGACTTATGACTCGAAAACTAGCTCAAAACAATCTAAAATGACTTAGAATGATGAGAAAATGTTATATAACCTAATGCAAAATCTATGAAATTTATACAAATATCAATCCTCTGGACTAGATTCTTGCTAGTCCTCAAGCAAATGAATAAGAACCTACCCCGGAAAACAAGTTTGAAGGCGAGGACTCATAATCACAAGAAGATGAATAGGTAGTTGAAATGAGATCCTTAGGAAGAAGTATCATATAGCGAAAGTAAAATCTACTCTCTCGTGCTTCGTCATACTCTTCCCAAGTCATGCTAGTTGGTCTACGTCTAAACCTTCATAAGTAATCTTATCAAACAACCCTTTAACATTCATTAATGGTTTCATATGGAATCTCGCTTATGGATAAGAAATCGAATACAATTTGTCTAGGAAGAAAAAAGCTTTTGATCATTTTAGTGAGGCTTGTTTAAGTGTTTTATGTGGCTTCTCTCAATGAAATAATGGTTGTCAAGTAGTAAAATCGAAGGAGACAAGGACAATTGGCGAGTGCAAAGACTTGTCTTCTCTAAGTCATTCCCAACCCCAAGTTGAGCCCCTATTTCTACCCTTATTAAACTTGACTTAATCATCCACAAACTCACCAATCTACTAAAACGATCATCTTCTTTAAACTTTCTTGGTAATGAAATCTAAGGGTTTTAATTCTTCTTATTGCTAAAGCTCTTTAAATCTTTTTATTTCTTTTAAGTGTTCCTCTTTAAATTAGTCTTTTAGACTCTTAACTACTTCTCTTTTTAGCTTAGGATCTTGCTTTCTTTTTGTTACAAACTTAGAGCTAGCTTCTTTTTTGTTCCTTTTGAGTTTTTTTTACCCTTAGAGTTCTACCTTTTTCAACCTTTTTGTTTCTTATGGATTCCCTCATTGATCATTTTGATAATTCCTTTCATTCTCAAACCTGTGATTATTAAGTAGACACACTCGAAACGATCCCCATCATATCTATACCAATCTTAAAGCGAGACTAGTTCTGAGAAAGATCCTCGTTGTCGTCCCAATACTCATTTAAGAACACTGGGGAGTTTGAAAGAAAGGTTTAGGTTTAGGGTGGGAAACCATTCATAAAATGAGAATGTCTACTTCGATTGGTTAAGAGTTATGAAACGGGATAAGCCAATACATGTATCAATGTGTTTATCCATGGTTATTGCATTTCAAGTCCATAAGCAAGATTGATTTCAAGTTCATTTAAGTTTAAGTTCAATAGGGTTGAAATCAAATCAAGCAAGCTTCAATCTAAATGCAAACTAGTAAGCCGAGAGTTACATATGCATCTTATATGCTCCTAAGACTCGATCCCAGAGACATGAATATGAGAAATGCAACTACATGTTTCTTTTTCTTTTTCAAATTTTTTCAAAAATTTTCAAACTTTTTGGTTTTTTTTATGCCTTAATTATTAACAATGCAACTATATGAGACTCAAAGAAAGAAAATAGAAACAAAACAACTGAGAATGACGTTAGCAAACTTTCTCCTCCTCGAACTTACTGATCACTGTCTCAGTGATTGAATAAAACCGACGAAGGAGACCAACAACCACCACTAAAATAAAAGGCAAAGAAGAAATGGTATATACAATGAATAGAGGAAATGTACCTTGGATCAATATCACCATGAGGAAGGGTTGTAGGCTTGGGGCCTTAGCACTTTGAAGTAGTAACGTTCGGGGAGTCAAAATTGGATGCCATCATTGGTCTCCGTGTGAGTATAGTGGCTATTCGAGAGGAAGCAACAAAACGGGGTTCCCTCGTCGCTCGTGAAGGCATACATGATAGAGTGTTCATTGTAACGACCCGCTAATGTCTTGATCCCGAGTAGATACTCCTCGTCCATGTAGAGTCACTCCGGAAGTTCTTAATAAAGTTTGGAATCAATTGATGCAAATTGGAAGAGGAGTGAGCATGCCATCGATGTGAACTCCATCTTGTCCTTAATGATCAAGGTTCAACCAGATACTCATGACATGCAATAGGAAGATCGAACCTTGGCACCTCTCATAGTTGGTAGTCGGTATAGGTCTTCCTATATGGTTGTGAAGCAAATGTCCCACCACTCCATAAAGGAGAGCAAATTCCGTTTGGGTTGACCACCCGGGATGTGCTCTTGCAAACATTGTGTTACCTAGAAGTCTCATGACGTGCCGGATCGTTGGGTTTTTTATCTTTGAAATTTTTCCCGACAAAAAGTCATAATGTTCATCGGTGGCTATGTTTCTCCAAAGGAGTGAAACTTGAATTAATTCCGGAGGCACTTTCATCGTCCTGATTCTTGTAAAACCATAAAGTTCACAAAATCGATCGAAAGAGAGTGACTATTGGTTTGGACCAATCAAAAAATAGAGGCTTCCACTTTCTACACCATCATCTTCTTCATATGTTATTGTTGCAAGGAATTGTCGGGCCAACTCGAGATAAATTACTTTTTCCATTGCCAAGAGGCTTCAGAGATCCATTCGATCCAAAAAGCCGTCAACTTAATCGTAGATCCCCATCCTTCTCGTGATTTCTTCATCGGCAAAGCGAGTTGGGTGAATGTTGAGTTGGTAAAGCTCGGTTAAATGAGCAACCTCTTCCCTTGTCCAACCTGAAAACTCGGTTCCCTCTACCCTTCCTGCTCTCTTTGAAGAGCTTGGACATCACTATGCCATTTGATGAGTAGTGTAGCTTCCTTGTGTGCTTTTGTAACTTGCCATTTGTACCTTAACAAAGTTATACACATGTGAGTGTAAGGAAACGAGTCATCAAAAGATTATGAATTGTATAACCCTTTGTATAAAGATTCTAGTTTAACAATGTGGTGAATAATATGTAGCCATCATCATCTTTCAATTAGTACTTCTACATATGGTTCAAGGTATTCAAAGAGTGGCACTTCAACTTTTAACTTTACAAGGAACTAACTTGTTACATCATTTTGGATCTATTCAACTCTTCTTCAAGCATTAGTTAAGTCAATTAGACTATATGCAACCATTTGCAACCATAATCTATAAGTTTACCCAAATTTCATTTTTCTCTCAAATTCTTTAAGAGCCCTAAATTTTAAATTTCTTAATCAAACAATTGACAAGTGAAACAAGGTGGTTCTAGCATAAAAAGGATAACCCAATCATAATTAACAACAATCAACCACTAGAAACAATCAAATCCTCGCAAAAAAAAATATTCAAAAATTGGCTTTTAAAGAGAGAGTTTTGAGAATTACCTTGAGATGTTAAAATGGAGCAAGAGAGAGAGAGAGATACAAAGGGGGCATGAATTACTCTTAAAAGCTTAAGAGATTGAGATTTTAGATTAAAACTAAAGTAAATTTGATGAAGATTTGAGAGAGGAAACTTGTAAAATTTTTGTTCTTCAATGGTGGAAAATGTGGGAGAGAGATGGGAAAGAAGATGATTTTGCAATTTTGGGGATAAATGTTTTGTAGTTTCTTTAAACTTTTTTAAAAAAATTTGCAAAAATGCCCTTTAAAAATTGAAAATTGCAGAATAACACTTACCTACGAATGGGTTGGCGTCGGGCAATGGACGACGTGGATTGCTAGAAGTTGCGCGTGGGCCGCCAACTTGTGTTGTCTTCGGCTAGCGGGCGGTGCGGCGGACGGCGTGGACCACCAGTTTTTTACGCCCCCCNTCATGCAGTTAAGCGCATTTCGAATTCTTTTGCACTTATCAACAAAAAAAACACAAAAGACAATCCAAGATGAACTTATTAAGGCATAATAGAGTAGAAACTTATTAAGGCATAATAGAGTAGAATATGTACAAGGATACCATAGGGAATGCCTTCCTTAGTGCGCTTGTTTATCGTCTCTAAGCTTGACGTTGTTTCTTTGGCGGATTAGTGATGGTTGGGATGAGATTTCCCGGGGCCCTTGCTTTCCTTTTCAACCATATCCAAATTGATTACCCTACAAACCATCTCCATCATGTATTTGAACCTTTTGTCTAAGACTCATTGTGGAAGTTTGCTTTTTGCTCTTGAGAACGGCTTAGGCATTCCCCTACATTTGATCTTGTACTCAATAACACCATCTTCAATGTCAATTGGGAGAAGCCGTGTAGAAGGCTCAATCTTTTTCCCACTTGGTGTTTTCTTGATGAAATCTTTCTCCGTGAAAAATTTGTGCTCAAGCGCATGGTTCGCAAAAATCATCTCATTGTCCACGACAAGTTGTGGTTTTCTTTTTCCTTTTCCCTTTCAAAGTTTTCTTTTCGTCTTGGAGTCCACCTTCAAAACAACTTAAGGGCAATCTCCATGGTCATCTTTTCCAAATAACAACTCCAAGCTCTCGCATAGATCAAATTCCTCAACCGGACCTTCTTGGACCCTCTTGAGCATCGATGTCTCTTTCCCTGAATAACCACTCAAATTCATCACTTAAATCAAGTTCCACCCTTCTTGATTTCTTCCTTGCTCGGTGTAGTTAGTGTTTCACAAAATCCATCATGAGCACCTATCATCTTGTAAGATTTTTCGAGGTCAATGTTGGTAAAGATGACTTCCTTGTTCTTGAAGTCAATCATTGTCCCAATGATTTCAAGGAATGGAGTTCCTATTAACAATGAGAATTTTTTGGGACCCGAGTCTTGCCAACGACAAAATTAGTAGAGATGATGCAATCTCTTACCTTCGGTAATCCTCGTGCTTTTTTATTGGCTTCATAATTGACGAATCACCCTAAGCTATAGAAGAAGTGGGCTTGATCGCCTCCTTGATCCCTAATCGTCTAATCATGTCGGAGGAAATCACATTCACACTTGCACCGGTGTCCACTAACGCTTCTTCTTTTCTCATCCCTTATAACAAGCAAGAGATCACAAATTTTCCCGGTTTTGAATCCTTTTCGAGGATTCTTGCTTCGATTATAGGAGGCAACACACCATGCTTCCATGTTATTGCTTCAAAGCTTTTCTTTCTCAACTCGTATTCCTCTATCCTACCCTTACGTTTCGGGCTTTTACTGGCAAGCTCTTTTAATCTGGAAGTGATAATGGCCACTTTATGTATCGGAAGCTCAAAGTAATCCTTAAGTTATTGTTTGATGAACCTTTGTGGATAAGGTAGAGTTGGTTAGTAAGGTTTCATATCAACTTTTGAATCCATCACACTCTTCTTTTCTGTTGTTGGAGTTTTGTGTCCAAAGCATCCATAGTTTTGCTCTTTGAATTATTCAAAGGCTCATTACCATTCATCGAGTGTTTTTCTTCTAAATTAAATGGAGCTATGACTATCACTTCATCAATACATCCAATATCACCCTTTTCAATTGTTGTCGCACCCTCATCATAGTGGATGACTCCTTCTTTATCAACCTTGCATCCAAGGAGTGACTCAATATCATTAGCCATGTCTTCGCCTTGATGCTCAAATGCAACAGTCTCAAACATCATATTACAATAATCCTTGGAATTTGCTTCGGTTTTTCCTGGCAGAATGCCCTTTCCATGACACTTTGAAGAAGAAGTTATTTGAGCCATTTGATTATCCAAAGTCTTAACATGTGCCGTAAGGTGTTCAAACTTAGCATTTAAGTCACTCAATCGATCATTGATCTTTGCACTCACTCTTCCTTGCCCCTCCAAAATATGCTTTAAAATCATCTTGGTCTCATCTTCTTGAGGTTGTTGAGGAGAAAAGTTTGGTGGATTTGTTAAGAGCTTGAATGGTCCTTTGGACGAGAAGTTGCTTTGTCTTTGACCTTGTTGTTGTTCTTTTGGGGCCAGGTAGTTTTGGTGTTGAGGGTTGTCAATATTAGGATTTCGGTAGGAGAGATTGTTGTTCCATGGCTTGAAGACGAGATTGTAAGATCTATGATAAATCCCTTTTGGATGTAGCACAAATCTTCTTGATCCTCTTGATCATCTTCATTACCATGACCTTTACTATTCTCCACTTGATCCACAAAGTTTACGTAGCTTTGATTCAATCTCGTGAGCTTATCTATATTGTCATTAAGCTCCTTAAACCTCAAATCCTCACGATAATTTCTATCATAGTCACTCCCATAGCTTTGGTCGCTTCATGGTTCTACAAAGTCTCTCAAATTGGTCTAGGTGATCAAGTGGATTTTCCTCGGGAAGCCCATTGAACCTTGAGTTTTGCACCATGTTGATTAGACTATGCTTGATCTCAAAGTTATTTGGTTGAACCGATGGTGGTTGAATTCCCATTCTACCTCTTCTGACATTCGGTTCATCAAAAGTATTAATCCTCCTTGGATTGGGTTGGTATTGGCCTTGATGATGAGCGCCAATCCCATCATTGTTCCCTTGATAATTGAAAAAAGGTTGGGGAAGATCTTGATTATTCTCCATACCACAAGCATTGTAAATGATCTAGCCTTTCGCGTTCTCTCCTAGCTCTAGCATTCTCTCTAGCTAACCTTTGAATATCCTCAACTCTTGGAACGAGATTTGTTGGTCCTCTACTCCTCAAGTTCATGCACCTTCAAAATAAAAACAAATAGAAAGATAAGAGTTAGTATTGAGTAACAAAATGACTTAGTCTTAACAAGTAATCTATAACTAAATGGCTAATTGTTGCTCCCCGATAACGGCGCAAAAACTTGATACGGATAAAGTTTGATCCCAAACTCTAACCCCTAAGCCTCAAGATTAAGGTCAGAAGTTGTAGCAATCGGGTTATCGAACCACGAGGAGAAAAACTCACGCATTTAGTCCTATTGATAGCTACGATTAAGCTAAATCGATAAAATGAGTAGTAAATTCAAAACACAAAACAAGAAGAACCAAAACAATGCAAGAAACAAAGCTAAGAGATTAAGATTCAAATAAGGGAACAATATGTGATTCATGGATTAAACAATATGATTAGATATCTAAATGCTTCTAAGATGCAAAGGCTAAGAAATAAAACTCCATTCAAAGGAAAATCAATAATCAATTAACTCATTCCCATGATATTAATCCATCTAATGATCTTAAATTGGACTAATGTCTCGATAGAAATTTAATAATCATTAGTCAGTAAACACAAGCCAAAAAGCCTACTAAACATTTTAACCATTCATTCCCATGGGTTAAAAGTGTAAAGCAATCTTAAGATTCTCTTGGGAATTTCATCGAACACCTTCCGGGTGTGAAATTCCTTAAATCTAGAAATTTATTGATCACTTCATTTCTAGCACTAAGTATTTCTTAATCATTTAACTCTATAAGAATCTAGCCCTTAACAACCTAGCAAACATCTAGACCTAGCCTATTCTACCTAACCCATAAATCACAAAATAAACTATTCACTAATCATGGATTCAAAACATGTAAAAACACAAAATGAAAGAGAAACCATGATTAGATAAGAAAAAGATGAAGTTTAATATCCAAACTTAGCAAAATGATGATCAAGATTCACAAGTGATTGTGACCTTCACAAAAAAAGCTAAGAGAATTAAAACTTAAGTGTAGCAAATGCTTAAGATTATGTTTATACTAATAATTTCAAATTGGATCGACCCGGGACAAACCGCATGGTGGCTGGCGGGCAGGCGACGGAGACGTGGACCACTGGGAAGATTGCACAGACAGCCAGGTCGTGCTGGAGGAGGCTGACGAGCGGCGTGTCATGAGTGTAGGCCTCTAGGTCTTCGTGTGGAGACCGCCTAGTTGAGCTATTGGTGGTTGGCGGGTGGCATGTACAGGGCGTAGTTGCCCGTCGGAGTGTTGAAGTTTTTCCGTTTGACTTCTAAACTTCTGAGACTCGTTCTCGGAGCTTCCTTTCATCCATGTTGATCTAATTAACCTGAAATAAAGTAAAGAGGAGGGGAAAACGAACAACTCAATCCTAAGACGTGTAAATGATCCTAACGACTTATGACTCGAAAACTATCTTAAGACGATCTAAAATCAATTAGGATGATGAGAAAATGTTATATAACCTTACGTGAAATCTATGCATTTTATACAATTATCACCACGCCATGGGACGCTGCCGGCCAACTGGTGCCGCCGCCGACGGAAAGAGATTCTACAATGGGTTCCTCGATATCTGTGTTTGAGAGGAATTTTTTTTTGCTAAAATAAATCTTGCATTATTGTGGTCAAAATTAATTTTTTATTTGAATATGAGCTACTTTTTTTTGACACTAAAAGGCTCTTCTATTACTTAAATAACTTGAGTTGGTGCAACTAGCCACACCGGAATAGAACAACCCACAAACGAAAAAGTAGAGGACTGAAGCCTAGTTAACCTAGCTAAAAGGTCTGCTCTTGAATTTATCACCCGTGGAACATAGATTAGCTTGAAAGATGGAAAAACACTCTTCTCTCTCTCAAACTCTTGAAGCTCAGTCGTAAAAGTCGGCCAGTCATCAGGCTTTGCAATCATACTCACAACATCCAAACAATCAGTGTCGAACTCTTGAACCCCCGAATGAGCCGCCACGCTATGCATCACCCAAATCAAAGCTTCCATCTCCGAGTGTAGGGAAAACAATCGCCGAATTTGATTGCGGGAACCCATCAGGGTGCATTCTCCATTGACTCCAAACAGAGACCATCCCATCCCACTATGAGTGTTCGACACCTTCCAAGAGCCATCAACCAGGTAGATGTTACGCAAACATAAGATTTTTGTACTCGTATTCTCGTGCTCCAGTGAGGTCGGCAAAACGCGAGCTGCCTCCTACGCCCGCCATTTAGAAATAGTAGGACTAAGACTATGAGTTACTTTAGGAGATGAAATACTACCAAAATAAACTTTTCTTATAAAAATATCATCATTAGTTATTTTGTTTTGGAAAAATGCTTTGAACTTCGTATCATATAAATTCACCTATATTTTTTGTTTTTCTTTTTTAAACGACAAACACTCATTGTAGTCCAACTTTTGAATTTTTTAAATATGAAATATATTAATTCATATTTTGAATATGAATATCAAGAGCTTTACAATATTGATTTTTGTTTTTAATCGTGGAGTTCCATACATTCGACCCATAATATTTTTGGTATATGTATGGAGAGCCAGATTTTAAGTATTGTAATTTAGAATATAATTTTCTGTTTTAAGCGAAACCACTTGCTTAGTTTGATTTTTGCCGAAAATACAATAACCTGAAAGTTAATATGAGACCGTAGGAAATGATGATTATACTGATATTATGAACTATATATATATATATATATATATATATATATATATATATATATATATA
>OVAN01003929.1:0-27365 GCA_900406275.1 Anastatica hierochuntica
GGACAAATCCAAGTTTAAAGTGTCCCATTTTTCTAATTCTCCCTTAAAAATATCCACTGTAAAAAATGAAGGGAGTAATTATTTTAGATATTTTGATATCGTATGTGTGATGTATTTTTATTATGTCGTCTCTCTTTGAAATTCGTTTATAATGACTAGAACCGTGCCTTGGCATTAAAAAATGGGGAATGACCAAGGCCAACAAAACAATTAAATTTTTAGATCACATTTAAAAAAAAAGTTTTATTTATCTAGTTATAATAATATAATGTGTTTTTAATAAATTTTTCTTTTGAAAAAGTCATAATTTTAATGTAAATGTTTTTTTTATCACAAAAATACATTTGTAATAATGTATAGTAATAAGTCAAAAAAATATTAAAACACATAATAACTAAGAATAATATATCTTTTTTTTAACAGAAGAATAATATACCTAAAAGATAAAGATATTTGATTTGAAAAAATAGCTATAAGCTTTTTATTTTATCAAATTTCATTATTAATTTTTTTTAATATGTGATAACTTTTTTATAATCAAATTTCATTATTAAATGATTTTAACATGTGATAATTTTTTGTATAAATATTACATAGATCATATTTTTTTTGGAAAGTCGTCCAAAATCACCACAAGTTTAAGCACGTCACTGATAATGACGTCATAATAATGTTTGCAGACTAAATAAATTTTAGTTTAATAAATACTAATCAATTTATACATGCACACATATTTCATGACATGATTATACTTGTATGCAAATATATTTTCAAACTTATGGAGTATCAAATATACATTTTTCGTTTGTTTCATTTCAAACGATGTTTTTTAACACTATTTTATTGTTCCAAGATAACTAGCGATGTTCATCTAAAATTATAATGCCAAAGTAGGACTAATTCATTTTTTAGAAAAAATTGATTTATTTCTCTATACTATTATTTGAGAATCATTCTAAAGAAAACAACCTTTCGTTGATGTGTTATTTACTTTATGTGCTATTATAGATTAGCTTTTTAAAGAACAAATAAAATACGATAATAGGGTATATATGTAAAAGTAGTTGAGATATTTCGATTATTTTTTAAGTTTTAATCAGAAAAAAAAATCGTAACTTAAAACCAATCAAGATCCACGCACATATATAATAATTGATTTTATTTTTACATATATATTTTTAGATAAAACTTTTATTTTTAAATCTCAAAAATAAAAAACATTTGATATTTTTTGATAAAATTTTTATTTTTAAACCTCAAAAAACCATATCGAATATTACCAACCAATCGTAAATAATATATTTTTACTTTTTTGTAATGCTGACATTTATAATAATTGATTTTATTAAATTTTATATTTATTAGACTAATTACAATTAATATCATTTATAGTAATTGATTTTGTATCACATTTGAATTATGATATATTGTTATAGAATATTGTATAAAAACAGAGCTAATGTAAAAAATTCAACATAACCGAAATTAACATAGTTAAGATATAAACCGAGAATCTAGTTCATTTATTCTCGACATTTTTTATTAACATTAGAAAAATTCAAATGAATTAAATAATTTACTAAGATAATGTAATATTTTTTTAGGTGAATCAAAAATATCTAAACTTATATCTAGATTTATGGATGTATAGAGATTTCTGGAAAATTGTTTGGATAAACCAACAAGATTTATTGAATTAAAGAAAAATTAATTTAAGACTTTCACAACAAGCTAAGCAAATGGACTTTTTCTGTTCATTATATATATGAGACCATGATATTCCGTGGAGAGAGAGCATTCTTTTTTTACATTTTTACATGATTATATTTCGAGTAGTTAGCATGATTTTTTAATTTTAATTGTTTTATAAATTTTTGTTCATGTTTATTTATATCCATATAGATTTTTTGATGCAGGTTCTTTAAATTCATTTAGTTGTAGAGTATCTCTGAAACACGAAGGGCGATCAAGTGCAATCGGAGCAGGTATTTCCAAAATACTCTTTTTATAAGATTTAATGATTTTTAATTTATTGTTCGTGCTTTTTGTAGAAACATAGATTAAACCTTTTTTATCGGCCTTAGTTTCAACGCTACTTTTGTTTGACGTCTACATTTTGAAGGTAACCTTATTTCATCAGATCTATTTAATTATTTTGTTTTGTGTCACTAATTTTTAATTATTTTTGATCTTTTTAGATTCTCATAGAAATAAATTCAGAATACAAGAGATTGGAAGAAGAACATAACCATGTACTTAAGTATTTCAACAAGTATGTTTGGTTTATGTATTGTGTATTGGACTTTTTATTTAATTTTTTTTCCAACAACATTTGATATTGTTAATATACCTGCTTTTCAAATAGGATATGCTTATGTGAATATTTTATTTAATTTACTAATAAATTTTAATTTAAATTACCATATATGAATAATAATTTAATCAAAATTCTTTTTCGATAATTGTTAATACTAAATTTTTAGTTTAATAGTGATTTAGAGACTATGCTATATAAAATATCCAACAATCAATACATTAATAAATATATTTTAAAAATATACAACTATACCTTTCACTAAACATTACAAAAACACCTTTATAATAAATTTAAAATGTGACAACACCAGCTGTATCTTGGTGATTCACAGGGCAAGTTGTATCTTTTTGGTGATGACGCTTATGGAAAGAAGTTGGGAGGGCTTTGATTTCAGTATCATGATGATATCGACGGTAAGAGGATATGGTGTAAGTTTCAGAATCTTCTTTCCAAATCAGAGATTTGGTATTCAAGGCTACAGATTTTTCGTGGTTGTGGGATTTTGTTATGGCTCTGGTATAAATACAAGATGGAGCAATGAGTATTAGCATCGTTTATTCAAGCCTTTATCTTTGTGTCTGAGTGCAGAATACTTTGTTACGGGTTCTGGAGTTTTGGTTTGTCACGACTTTATCTTGGTGAAGGGGTTGTCGCTGTCTGTTTTGGTTGAGGAATCAATGGCTCAGCTAGGTGTTTCTTCTGTGGTTCGTACATAGTCGATTAGGTTGTCCGCGGCTGGTATTGTTCGTCGTGTGAAGCAATTCTCAATGACTCTTATTAGTCGATTGATGAATCCCGAGGTTCAGAGAATGGAGAATCTTATTGCAAACTTTCTAAAGATATGGAAGCTTGAAGGGAAGGTTGAGAGAGGAGACTTAGGTAACGGGAAATTTCAGTTCAATTTCCAATCCGAGAGAGACATGCTGGATGTTCTCAGCTATGGGCAATACCATTTTGACGGGTGGATGGTCTCCCTTGTTAGATGGGAACCGATATTGCTATTATCGTATCCGTCGGCTATAACTTTTTGGGTAAAGGTCGGTGACATTCCGATGCATCTATGGGAGGAGGAAACAATTAGAGCTGTGGGTAAGGATCTTGGCGTAGTCAAAGAGGTTGTTGAGGAATCAAGAAGTGTGTTGGTGACAGTGGATGGTTTTCTACCAATTTGTTTCAAGGTTGTGGTTCCTTTTGAACATGGAGAGGAAATAACGGTTAGCCTCACGTATGAAAAGCTTGTTGGGTATTGCAAGAATTGTAATCTGCTTACTCATGAAAAAGCAAACTGTCAAAAGCTAGAGAAGCTTCAGATTCAACAAGAACATGTTATGGTTGATCCGGTGCGTGAAGATCCTGTTCAGAATGGACCAAGGCGTTTACCGGTTAAACGAGCTCTTGATATGGAGCTTGTGGACTCTCAGAATCGGGCCTCTCTAAACAGAGATGGGAAACATATGAAAGCAGGGGATGGACATGGTGGTTACAGAGACTCTTACGCGGAGAAAGTAACGAGGCGGGACGTTGACAACAGATCTTATCGGATGGTTAGATCAAAGGTCCATAAGCGGGGTAACTATAGGCATAGCTCTAAAGAAGCTCGGACGAAGGAAGAAAGTTCGTCATATGGGCAGAGACGAAAACAATCGACGTGGCCTAAACCATTATATTCCTCAGGCACTACCACTAAACCGAATCAAGGGAGTCAGTCTGAGTTGGGGGAACATAGCTCGTCTCTGGCTAATAAAGGAAAGGAGATCGATATGGGACCAGAAGCTGGTAACGGGGTTTCAAAGGTTGTTTTGGTTGAGAACATGCTGGAGGATGATGACCTTCTCGTAGAGGAAGGGGAAGTGGCTAAAGGTAAGATAGTGGGGAATGATGATGAGTTCTTGAGGCTGCCAGAGTTGGGTGACGATGTTGAGTTGGGACAAGGACTGCTTGTGGATGTTGGGAATCCAGAATTGGATGTGGTACTTCAATCTGGTCAAGAAGATGATGTCGATGGCACTGTTGTGGTCTCTAAGGAGGCTATAGAGAGTATGGAGACAGGAGAAGGTACTAAACGATCTGGCCTTTCTTATAATTTGGATATTGGTGGACTAGTTTCAAGTTTAAAGGCTGTTGAGTTGGATACTAGGAAATATAAACATGATAAGAGTTGTAAAAGTCCCGGTCGAATTAAAGGAGTGAATTTTCAGAAAATGAATTTGATGTTAATGGTTTCGCCAAAAAAGCGAATGGGCTTTAAAGGTATTTATTCAAAGGCTTCATAGGTTTCTAAGTTGTCGTACTCTCGCGTTGCAGGAACTAAGAGTGCGATTCGTGAGGCTAAAGGAGGCACGAGGGGCACGGTGCATCCTAGGACTTCTAAGAAAGGAATAGTGGCTCCTCTGAACCCACCAGATCATCCGTGAAGATCATGAGTTGGAACTGTCAAGGTCTAGGAGGTGACTTAACAGAGGATACTTTGCGTGATCTCTGGAATAAATTTAGGCTTAATATTGTATTTCTATCAGAAACAAAACAATCTTTTTTTAATTTAAAAAAATTTCAAGTTCAGTTTGGTTTTAATAATTTGTACATTGTGGATCCTATTGGGTTAAGTAGTGTTCTAGCTATTTTTTATAATACTGAAATTCAACTCGATGTTTTGTTTTCAAGTAATCGCATTATCGATGTTAATGCTTCATTCTATGGGTTTAGAGTTTCGGTTTCGTTTGTCTATGGAGAACCTGTGACTGCAAATCGGTGGATTGTTTGAGATAAGTTAATGGAAATAGGAACAAATAGATCAAATGCATGGTTGATAATAGGTGATCTTAATGAATTAACTGGAAATCATGAGAAGAAAGGCGGCAAAATGCGATTTGCGGCGTCTTTCGTTCCCTTTAACCAGATGCTAAGTCATTGCGGAATGACAGAGTTCCCATGTGCAGGGGACCAACTATCATGGAAAGGGACGCGGAATAACCATATATAATGTTCGATGTAAGCTAGATAGAGCGGTTGGAAACGAGGAATGACATAATATTTTTGGCTATTCAAAGGTGGAATATTTAGCACGAATTGGGTCAGATCATCGACCAATATTGCTAAAATCTAATTATAAGGCGGAGAAATACTATAAAAATTTCCGTTTTGATAAGAGATGGATAGGAAAAGAGGGTTTGGCAGAGGCCATGTGGTTGGCATCGCACTAAGAACTTTAGGATTCCAGGTTTTATGGATAAAATACATAATTGTCGAAATTCAATCTCCTGGTGGAGAAAAAAAATGTACCACCAGGTAAGGAAAGGATTGAGGCATTGAAAGAAAAATTGGAGGAACCGCAAAATGATGATTCGGTGACTCCGGATGTCATTGTGGATATTAAAAAGAAATTGCAAAAAGCCTAACAAGAGGAAGAGATTTTTTGGAAACAAAAGAGTATAAACTTATGGTTGAAAGAGGGCGATAGAAATACAAAAATTTTCCATACCACGACAAAACAAAGGCGTGCAAGGAACCAAATCTCGGGGTTATTTAATTCACAATGAATGTGGAAGGAAAAACCGGAGGACATGGAGGCCATAACGATAGATTATTTTAATGATTTGTTCAAGCCTATCGGGTCGAACGATTTCACACAGGTTCTTGCGAATGTTCATTCCGTCATTACAGATAACTTGAATCAAGTTTTAATTCGTGATGTCACGGAAAAGGAAGCAAGGATAGCGCTTTTTGCAATGCATCCTGAAAAATTCCTTAGGCCTGATGGGATGACAACTTTGTTTTTTCAAAGATATTGGGACATTCTGAAGGGAGATTTAGTCAGCCTAGTTAGGGACTTCTTTAGGTCTGGAAATTTCGATGCTCAACTAAATGAGACTAATATTTGTCTTATACCTAAGACGGGTCAACCTAAAAGGATGTCCGAGCTTCGGCCTATTAGCCTTTGTAATGTGGCTTATAAAATTATTTCTAAAATTTTGTGCCTGAGGTTAAAAAAGTTTCTTCCTCGCATTATTTCGGAAACACAATCGGCTTTTGTCTCTGGAAGATTAATAACAGATAATATTTTAATTGCACAGGAAATGTTTCATGGTTTACGCACAAACCAAAAGTGTCGACATGAATTTATGGCCATTAAGACGAATATGAGCAAAGTCTATGACAAGATCGAATGGTCATTCCTGGAGGCAGTCCTACAAAAATTAGGTTTTGGACAGAAGTGGATTTCTTGGTTAATGTGGTGTGTCCTGTCGGTTTCGTATAAGATACTTTTTAATGGTCGCCCAAAGGGGGATGAGACAAGGTGATCCCCTATCACCGCACTTGTTTATTATATGTACGGAGGTCCTTATTGCGAACATTAAAAGGAAAGAGCGAGATAGAGCTATATCGTGAGTACAAATAGCCCACCATAGTCCGCTAATCTCGCACCTTCTTTTTGCAGATGATAGCCTCTTTTTCTGTAAGGAAGAGGGCTCATAATGTCAAGTAATAGTAGATGTTTTGGGTGAATATGGACGTGCGTCAGGACATGTAATCAATTTCGATAAATCATCGGTGATGTTTGGGAAGAATGTTCTAGAACAGACAAAGATATCGCTGAAAGCGATGTTAGGTATCTCAAAGGAAGGAGGCATGGGTACATACCTTTGAATCCCAGAAAGTTTGGGGGGTTCCAACAGTCAGATTTTTAATTTTGTCAGAGAACGGTTAGGAGATCGAGTGAATGGGTGGTCTTCCAAATTCCTTTCCAAAGGGGGCAAAGAGATCCTGATTAAGTCAGTGGCTCTCGCGCTACCCAATTATGTCATGTCATGTTTCAAGCTCCCCCAAGTGTTAACGAACAAGTTAACTAGTGCGATTTCGAAATTCCTAAAGAGAATGGAGGTTTAGGCTTCAAATCTTTGGAGGATTTCAATACAGCCTTATTGGCTAAACAGTTATGGAGGCTCATTCAGTTTCCGGGATCATTGGTTGCTTGGGTCTTACGAGGTCGGTATTTTAGAAAGGTCCATCCGTTAAATGCAAGAAAACCTCATTCACTCTCTTTTGGTTGGAAGAGCATTTTCTCCATTCAGAATTTTCTTAGGCAAGGTATTAGAATTCAGATAGGTTCTGGGATAAACACATCAGTCGGGTACGATCCTTGGGTTCCGAATGATGCTCCGAGGCCAGCAAGGGGTCGGGGTAAACATTGGTATCATAGGCTACAAGTTTATCAATTGATCGACCTAATGACAAAAGATCGACATTTGCCACTTCTCTAGGACTTTTTCGATCCGGAGGATATCACTTTAATTAGGGGTATCCATCCTAGTCGTAATGTTACACATGATGATGTGATCTAGCATTTTACTAAATCGGGACAATATACGGTTAAATCGGGTTACAAACTCCTTAACTCTTTGGAGATAACTCAGATTAATAATAATGGTTGAGGACTAGGATTGGAAGCATTGAAAGCTTACACTTGGAAAATAAAGTGTCCTGTGAAGATAAAACATCTTTTTTGGCAAATTTTATCAGGAAGTTTGGCGGCAACTACTGAACTAGCTCATATGGGAGTATGTTGTGACACATTATGCAAAAGATGTGGTGCTGCTGAGGAAACAATTAATCATATCTTTTTTTGAGTGCGCCTCAATTAAACAAATTTGGGATCTCTATAAAGATCGGACGAGAATGGATGTTTTCCCTTCAGATTTAATATGTAATAATATGGATTATCTCTTTTGGCGAAATCCATTGAGAAATCGGGAAAGCAATCGTTCTAATCTCTTTGCGTGGCTGCTATGGTTAATCTGGAAAGCAAGAAATCAAAAGGTTTTCCAAGGAGTCCATTTGAATGTGGATGGGATTTTACGATCTTCAGAGACATATTTTATAGCTTGGAAAGAAGTGCTAATCTCTCTCTCTTCGGATCAGGAACGACTTCCTGTCGAATCATTTTGTCCGAATGGTTTAATCTGTCGGATAGATGGTTTTTGGAAAAAATCGGATCCTACCTCAGGAATTGGTTGGATCTGCACAGACAAGGATAATACGGTAATCTTGATGGGAGCGAAGTGCCAGTGCCGGAGTCTTTCGCCACTACATGCAGAGTTGGAAGCTCTGTTATGGGCAATGTCGAAAATTCATAATCGCAGAATAGATTGTCAGTTCTTCCAGACGGATTGCGCGGAGCTTACTAGTATTGTCCGAAATCCAGAGGATTGGCCAGCGCTACATATGCAGCGTCAAGATTTCAAGCTTCTGTGTGGATCTTTCACAAATTTTTCGTTAACGCTCATCCCGCGGACAAAGAACACTCAAGCAGACCAATTGACTCGAGGATCTCGTACTTTTTTCCATGATTTTATTTTTGTAGACACAACTCCTCCTAACTGGCTATCCACTTCGGGTGCTAGCTCATAATTAACGCGTGGTTGACAAAAAAATTTTTTAAATGTGGATAACTAAATATAAAATTATACCATTTCCAAAAACAAAATACAACTATATTATACATTTACCATGATTTAACATGATATATTAGTATACTGATATATACTCCTCATTAAACATTATATTATTAAACAAATAATTATAATTATATAATCTAAAGTACCTATACTAAAAATAATTGTATGAATATTTGATGCATTTATAACTCCGCGCACAACGCGGATTAGAATCTAGTATTCTATTAAAATATGAGACAATTTCAAGACTGGTGGAATATTATCTTAGCCAATTACGTGTGTCCTTTTTTTGTTAAAGAATTAAGTGCGTACTTACCTACTCTTATTACAAAATTTAGACATATTAATTACAACTGCTGTTATCTAATTACAATTAGGTCCATAAACCTACTAACCAAGTTGATCTTCATAGTCTTATGAAGTTATTTGTGTATTGAATTTATTTTACGCCTCTTATACAGCAAATATCTATATAGGATTCTAGGAAACATATAGTACAGACATGTCTACAATATAGTGAATACTGTACTCGGAGATTGTCTCCAAGTGCCAATGAATAAATAATCCAATCTATTTGACCAAAAATAACCATTGCTTTTCGCACTAAAATAGCCAAAAACGTATTGATATTTAACATATGCATATAAACCCTAGCCGTCGCTGCACCTCTAGACCTCCGAGCTCTCGACATTCCATCTCCAGAACCATCGAACCCCTTGATCTTATCTCGCCTTTGCTCTCTCTTCTATGAAACCTCTCTGACGCCGGTGAGGCTTTGCTCGCCGAAGACGCCAACTCCCAGTGTTATTTTCTTCTTTTCTGGTCCCCTCTCGTCCTTGCTGCGCAATCTTTGGTCTGAGAATGGAGCTTTGTTACCATCAATTTGAAGGGTGTGGAAGCTTGTGCTCGTCTAGCGGTTCGGTTCCTCCATTGGCCTCTGTAGGCTACTTCATGGTCTGTAACTGTTATCTGCAGTTACCGAAACCACTCCAGCACTTTGCCATCGAGGCTCTCATGTCCACCGGTTTCCCCTCGTCGCAGCCTTCTCTCCTCCTCTGCTACTGCACGCCATCGTCTCAGCCTAAGAAGCGTTGGATCTCTGGCCACAGAGGCTCGAATCTTTCAGCAATCATGGCTCATTTTCTTCTCTTTGGCTCCTTGTGCAGATTTGGGCGTAGATCTGGTTTCTCTCTCCTGCGGTGGCTGGGTTGCTCATGGCGACATAATGTCTCAGCTTCTCCTGAAGATTGTTCACCGGAGATCTTTAATCGAGGAGTTTTATGAGAAACACATCTCCTACACGTTCGGTCTTCAAAATGAATCATTTGTGAGCTAAGTCGTTCCTATGGTATGGCCTGATCCGAGCTCTCAAGATCTCGAGGTTCCCAGATCTGTTGTCACCAAGACTCCACTAACGGTGACATATTGGAAGTCCGTCAAGATGCTATCTTCGACAACATCAATAATCGTGCCTCTATTCTCGATTATAGGTGGCTCATCGGTATTACCATGTGTTGCTGTTCTCCAACATCATCTATTCCAGGCTCCGGTACCAACCATCGTATGTGCATCACTGACAAACATTGCCTCGACCCCTGCATGTAATTTTTGTCGTCAAAATCTCGTGCTATGAATTTCAATTCCTCCATTGTGGAGAGACAAGGCCCAAAATTAAAACACATATTATTAATGTTCTTGGATCTTAAATCAAACAAGTCTAAGATAAGTGTAAAATCTTCCTTTATGGAAAGAATAAAATTAGATCTAAAATGTATATCATATGAATTTGGTATAACATTAATCATTTCATTTGACATGGAGAGATTTACTTTTTATTGTTGGTACATGTTACTGCAATTGTTATCATTTACATGTGTTTGTATCTTTTTCTTTATCATCCTTGAAATCAATCTTCTATTGATAGGTTTGGTGGGGTTCCAGAACCCATCCAATCTGATTAAACGAGGATGCTTACATGGAATTGTTAAGGGACGGGTGCCAAAGCTACAATCGGTAGACTGAAAGAGATGTGTTGATCATACACTCCAGGTTTTTTTATTTTTCTCATAAATTAAGAAAAATCGGATGTTCTTACAAGACCTCTAAGTCTCACTTGGGTTTGATATTTTGCTTACTGTGGATTCAGTCGGCTTGAGTGGAGGTCTTGCTTTATTTTACTTTAAGGATTTTCCGGTTTCTATATTAAGTATGACAAATCTCTTAATGGATGTTGAAACAATTATCGATGGAAACTGAGTATATTTGACTTTCGTTTATGAAGATCCGATCATAAAATACTGAGAATACGTTTGGGAAAAATGACTCGTATTGTCATTAGTAGATAAGGACCTGATTTACTATTGGAGATTTTAATGAGATATTGGGAAACCATGAAAACCACGGAGGGAGAAAAAGGTCAAAAAAAACTTTCCTCCCCTTCAGAGAGATGATCCACAATCGTCGTCTGTTAGAGTTTCCATACCAAGGCAAGCCGATGTCTTGGGCGGGCCACCGTAAAAATGGTATGGTAAAATGAAAATTAGACAGAGCAATGAGAAATGAGGAATGACATAACCTCTTTACCCACACTAATGTGGAGTATCCAAAAATATGGGGGTCAGACCATAGACCTCTCGTAGCCAAAATAGAGAATCTTCCCCAGAGAATTGGGAGAACCTTTATGTTTGATAAGAGATGGTTTGGTAAACCAGGATTGAAAGAAACAGTCGAGGAAGGGTGGGGAAGCATTTCCATAAATAATAGGAAGTTTTTACCCCCACCACATCCATAATTGTCGTCGCGCCATTTCTAATTGAAAAAAGAACACCAAAACCAATACAGAGAAGCTCATGGAGGAGCTTAAAGTGCATTGACCAATGTCAGCCAGATGAGAGCTCAACATACGAAGAAGTGAAAAAACTAAAGGCTCAGCTCGGGAAGGCCTTCTTGGAGGAAGAAAAATTCTGGAAGCAGAAGAGTAGAGTCAACTGGCTTAAGGAGGGAGACATGAATACCAATTTCTTCCATGCATACACTAAACAAAGAAGGGCGCAAAATCGCATATTAGGGCTTAAGGACCAGGACGGGGTATGGATCAAGAGAATGAAATCGTAATAGAAAAAGTGATTGTGAACTACTTTAAGGATCTATTCGCCTCCTCAAATTTGAGTGAGATTGATCGGGCACTTAGAGATGTTCCCGTGTTGGTTACGGAGAGTATTAATGGGGGGGGGTGTATTCAAACAAGAATTTGAAGTGATTTGTATTAAAATCTGAAATCTCATGTTATTGAAACAAGAATTTTAAAAAGTCTTATACAATTCATTGTTATTGAAATGGTGATTTTAAAATGTATCTTCAAATCTATTGTTATTGGAAATATTTTAACTAATGGATTTTAAGTGATTTAAGGTGTTTAGTGGAATTTCCTTGTTAAAAATACAAAGACTCAAATCACATGGTTTTTAGTGGAATTGCAGAGAATTTCTATAAAAAATCACAACTACTTCCCTAATTAATCAAAATCTTCTAAAAACTCATTAAAAATCAAATTCCATCAAATACTCAATCCAATACATCCCCCTAATAGAATACTGACAAAGGAGTTTACAATTGACGAAGTAAAAAGAGCATTGTTCTCTATAAAACCAGGAAAAGCTCTGGGACCATATGGAATGACTGCCCTATTTTACCAACACTTCTGGGATGTCGTAGGAGGAGATCTCATGACAATGATGAAAAAATTCCATGAGTCGGGGAGATTTGATGAGAAGCTTAACGAGACGAACATCTGCTTGATCCCTAGGCCAGGGTTAAGACCTATCAACTTGTGTAATGTGGGATATAAGGTCATATCTAAGATTCGAAGTCGAAGGTTAAAGAGCTTCCTTTCAGAGTTGATTTCCGAGACACAATCAACCTTTGTGGCGGGGAGGTTAATAACCGACAATATCCTGATAGCTCAGCAGAACTTTCATGCCCTCCGCTCTAACCCAGCCTGTAGGAAAAAATTCATGGCAATTAAGACGGATATGAGCAAGGCGTATGACAGGGTGGAACGGAGCTTCCTCCAAGCCCTAATGATAAAAATGGGATTCGATAGTCGATGGGTGAAATGGATTATGAGCTGTATTACGTTAGTCTCATATCGAATCCTCCTTAATAGGGCGCCACATGGACGTATTATACTTTCCCGTGGACTTAGGCAAGGGGACCCGATACCCCCATACCTATTTATATTGTGCATAGAAGCTCTTGTAGAACAACTGAAGGATGCCGAACGAAATAGAAGGATCAAGGGCCTCAAGATATCCCGAGCTAGCTCGCCTATCACACATCTCATCTTTGCAGATGACATCCTCTTCTTCTGCCAGGCTAATGAGGAGCAAAGCAAGGAGGCCATGTATATTATTATATCCTACGGTGAAGCCGCAAGCAAGAAGATCGACTTCTCCAAATCCTCTGCCATGTTTGGAAATGATGTTCCAGTACAAAATAAAATAACTATTAAGTCTACCTTAGAGATATCTCAAGAAGGAGCTATGGGTAATTACATGGGTCTCCCGGAGAAGATTTGTGGCTCCAAAGCTCAAGCATTTTCCTTCATAAGAGACTGAATCCAAAGTAGAATTAACTCATTGTTAGCCAAATTCCTATCCCAAGGAGGGAAAGAGGTGATGATCAAATCAGTGGCTCAAGCTCTTCCAATGTACGTAATGTTGTGTTTTCTGCTTTCCAAAGTAATATGCTCTAAGCTAAGCGAGGCCATTGCTAATTTTTGGTGGAGCTAAAAGGCGGATAGTCGCAGAATCAACTGGTTGGCATGGATAAACTAGGTAACCAACTATCTGAAGGGGGCCTTGGGTTTAGAACCTTCAAGGAGTTCAACCTAGCCCTTCTTGCGAAACAACTGTGGAGACTGCTACGCATTCTGAATTCCCTCCTGAGTAGGGTGCTGCCGGGAAGATACTATAGATACTGCGGACCATTGGATGTCCAGAAATCCAATCGGCCCTCATATGGCTGGAGGAGCATGGCTATAGTTGGTCCTATAATAAATCAGGGAATTACACGGTCATATCTGGATACTAGGCTGCGAGACTTCTTTCTCGTAATGCTTGTGAACCCCCTGTTCAGGATCCTACATTGTCTAACCTTTTGGCACAAGCATGAAAGTTAAAAACCACGCGAAATTTAAAACATTTCGTGTGGAAATGTTTATCCGGTTGTCTGGCCACATGCCAAAGACTTCATTATCGACATATTATCACATAAAAAGGATGCCCTGTGTGTGGAGTGGAGGAGAAGACAATTAACCACATGCTATTTATTGTGCTCCATTTCGACAAGTATGGGCAATGGCTCCTATTCCCATCTCTCCCTCCCGTTTCCCCCAAGAATCGATTTATGCGAATTTTTCTTATCTATTTTGGGAAGCAGATAAAGTAGGGACACCTATGGATGCTTTACATATGTTCCCATGGGTCATGTGGTATATCTGGAAGGCAAAAATCAAATTTGTTTACGAAAATTACAGGGACTCGACGATGAATATACTAGATCTTGCTTCCCAAGAAGCGACAAGCTGGTCGAAAGCTATGGAAACCCCTAATGGTGGGGATGATGCCGCTGAAGAGGAGAACATACTTCCAACACCCCCGACAATCACCGTCCTTGGAGATAAGGTGTGCCAAATTGATGAATCGTGGAGCTCAGGGGCACCTATTAGCGGTTATGGATGGGTAATTTTGTAAGAAAATACTAAAGACCAGTTTTGGGAGTAGAAGTGCATTAGCCAACATCTCGTCACTTCATGCAGAGCTAAAGCATTGCTATGGGCTATGGAGTGTTTGATTTCGCTATCTCGAATAGACATTCTATTTGCAACAGACTGCATGCAGCTGATATCGATGGTCTCTAACCCGGGAGAATGACCAGCCTTTTCAGCAGAGCTTGAAGAATTTATTGCCCTAAATTTTTTTTCACTATGTTTAATATTTTCTATATTTTTTGGAATTAGAATGTTGTGGCGGATGATATTGCCAAAAAAGCAAGGTCTAAAAATTCTATTTATTCTCATGTAAACATCACGGTTAACGTGCCTCCCCAGCGGAAAGTACACTACCAGAATCTTAATAAATGAGATTTGATGCAAAAAGAAATTAACATAAGCATATATGTAGAACTACACAAAAGTGTGGTCGAAGAGTTGACAATAAAATCGTTACACTTCCGTCTCTCTTTTTTTGTATATCCCGACATCACTTTATGGGTTTATGAATTCACCATATCCGAGAACCGAGAGCTTTATCACATGAGGTTTTAGAATTTTGATTTATTGTCTCCGTAAATTACCACGCGATATTTCTCCGTATTTTGTTTTCATTCGAATGATTTCGGAAATCACTTTTCCAAAGATCATCTATCTTAGTACTACTCCAATATAAGTACATTTAATTGTAGAGTTCTGTTATGACCCGTGACCGAAAATATAAATGTATTGTAGTAATATAAATAGCCAAATTAATGTTCTAAACTCTCTTGGCATACAACTAATGAAAATTTTGTAAAACCAATGGTATCCTAAAGAAAAAATTACCCGTCAAATTCGCATATGTAATTATGTATGGTTAAGAGTGTGAAGAAGTTAATAAGTAGCGTAATGTAACTTTTTCTTACTATTGGTAAAACCTTTTTTTTCGATAACTAAAGTCATGACTAACGAGTGCATGCTTTGATATTGGCTTGTGAGTCTTGTGACATAGCGAACAAGGGTGATTAATTAAACTAGTTAATGACGAATTTAATATTTTCAGATTCTTTTTTTTTGTCACAATATTATTTTCAGATTCTTTTTTTTTTAATTTTAGTACAAATGCCTTAGGAGCGTGGAAACAATTCTCATGGGACGCGAGTGGTATTTTAGATAATGTACAGTGTCAATAGTACAACGAGGCAGTATGGAAAGAAAGCCAAGTCAACATATTATTAAATCATTTAATAAATTTATTTTATTTTATATTATTTATTATATAATGACAAGACATTCCTTCGAGATTTGATAAAGAGAAGATAAAATAATGAAAGTGAAGTAGCCTATTTTTGTCAAGACATTTCAGAAAATAATTTTTTTTTTTTTGATAATTCATGTAAAATACTTATAGAAGTAATGATTTATGAAGGTTCAAATCATCAGAAATAATAATAATAATAGATTAATTTACAGTTAAAATGAAAAGAAATTTTACATTTACACCTATCTTTTAATGGTTCTCAAATATACACCTCAAATATTAGGGTTTAAGATTTAGTGATTAGAGTTTAAGGTTTAGTTATTAGGATTTAAAGTTTAGGGTTTAGGGTTTAACGTTTAGGGTTTCTTTTAGTCTAGGAGTATAATGGTATTTTTCATTAAAAAGGGAAGTGTAAAAATAAAATTTTTTGAATATTTTTAAAAAACAGACAATACAAAAATGTATTTTTGTAAGTCTCCCATAATAATAATAGTCGTAGCGCAATTCACGATAAGGATTCAATCAAGACACTAGATTTGCATTTTTAAAAAATAGCTAAATCCAAATCCTATAATTACACATTCTAAAATCGTAATTGTTTAGTTCATAGTAAAATTATTAATTTCTATTTGACTAGGCAAACTTCTGCTGAATAAATTTTCTTTTAACTAATTTCTCAACTTTCAAGCCGAAGAAAAGTGAAAAAATATTGTTTTTGTCGAAGTTAAAAATTAATAAATTTTACATGTAATTTTCTAAATTAATATTGTTTTTAGTGTTTCACTCTCTCTTCGTCTCCTTCCTCTCTTCTATATTTGCTTTTCTGAAACTTTCTCTCTCTCTCTATAGAAACACACAACAACATTGATTCGTTTGCTTCACTCTTCCACATGGAAAGATCAACTTCTTTCCCTTATCTCTCTTCTTCCATTGATGCATTGTTCAGAGTATCTGATCCTACTTCCATCTTCATCTTCTTGTTCCGCCATTGACGGTGGTTGCTCTTAACTTCCTCAAAGAGAGAAACGCTAAAAGAGAGTTTGGATTCAAAAAAGAATGTCGAAGCTCTGTAAAAACATATCGGAACCTAATAACACCATAGCCGATAAGCTTCACGACTCATTGAATTCAAAAGATAATAAGCAAGAAGATAGTGTTGATGCCGATCGTGGATCTCCAATTACGCCGCTTCAGACTCGGCCGAGTGGACTCAACTCGGCGGCCACCACCACCACCACCACCACCACCACCACCATTAGTAGCTGCAGCTCTAGCTCCTCCGGATCAGTTACGGGTCGTGGTCGACATAATCCGGTTTCAAAAAAACCCGAACTTGGTCGGTCAAATCCCTCCGTCGCTCAATCTGCGTCGTCCAGCAATCTCGCCGGCGTTCAACCGAAGTCGAGCGGCAACTCCGCCGCGCAATCTTCTAAATCAACCGCCGCTCAATCTAAGTCCACCACTCCCTCCGGCGGCGAAAAACCGTCAAAGTCCACGACTTTCCCCGCCGGACAATCTGGGTCTAGAAACCCAAAGACGGCGACTGTGAATCCGAAACAAGCTCGTGGCGGCTCTGTTTCGGGTACAACAAAACCGCCGCGTAAAATCTCTTCTCCGCCGCAACAGATAAAAATAGCTCCCACCGGAAACCTTTTCCCGTCGGGGAAGGTCCGAATCACCGGCATGGCTCAAGGGAATCCAAAAAGAATGGTTCTTGGACAAGGTGCTCAATCCTATGGATACGGTAGCATTATACGAGGAACCAGCTTCCCTCCGGCGAAGCCAAAAACCACGTCAGCTTCTTCTCCGTCTTCCGCACTTGTAATCGCCGACGGTGGCGCGGACGCAGCTACACTGTTGACGAAGAAACTGATGTCTAGTTCGAATCCAGAACATGTAAAGAGAATCGGAAACGAAATGTTCAAGAAAGGTTATTTCAATGAGGCTTTGAAGTTGTATGATCGAGCAATTGAGCTCTCACCGACTAATGCGGCTTATCGTAGCAATCGAGCAGCCGCATTGTCGGGTTTGGATCGGATTGGGGAAGCTGTGATTGAGTGTGAAGAAGCTATTAAGTTAGATCCGAATTTTGCAAGGGCTCATCTCCGTTTAGCCACATTGCTTCTTAGGTGTACTAAATTGCTTATATAATCTTGTTCTTGATAGAGAAAGGGTCATCTAATAATCCTTACTTGGTTGCAGATTAGGCCAGGTCGATAATGCGGGGAAGCATTTCTTTTCCGCGGAGGAACCGGTAGATCCCCTGGTGGTGAAAGTGCTCGAAAAGTTAGATAGACATTTGAATAAATGCGCAGCTGCGAGGAAACGCGGCGAATGGAATATTGTTTTGACAGAAGTATGTTCAGCTATGGCTTCTGGAGCTGATTGGTCTCCTCAGGTTAAGAAAGAACAAACATTCTTGTACTAATTGTGTGTTAATCTTATGAACCTGAAGCATTGTCTATCTCAAATCGATCTGCAGTTAGCAATGTGTAAAGTTGAAGCACTGCTCAAGCTCCTACGGCTTGATGATGCTCAAGCAGTACTAGCATTTGTCCCCAAAGTAGAACCATTACCAACCTCTCGGTTTTTCGATATGATCTCTGAAGCATACACATCTTTTGTCAAATCTCAAATGGAGTTGGCTCTAGGAAGGTGATACATTTATGGATTATTCACCGAGTATTGGTTTTATTGTTATGCTCATTGGCAAAAAAAAAAGAGTATAAAGAGCAGATGACGAATTCGTGCAGGTTTGAAAATGCAGTTACAGCTGCAGAGAAAGCTTCAGAGATCGATCCACGAAACAGTGAAATTGAAACATTATATAGAAATGTTAGATTGATTACTAAGGCGCGTGATCGTGGAAACGACCTTTATGACTCAGAAAGATACACTGAAGCAAGCGCAGCGTATGCAGAAGGCCTTAAGTTTGATCCATACAATGCTACTCTTTACTGTCTTAGAGCTGATTGTTTCTTTAAAGTTGGGATGTGGGAGAGCTCGATCGAAGATTGTAACCATGCATTGCTCATTCTACCGAGTTACAGAAAGTCTCTTCTTCAACGGGCTGCATCATACAGCAAGGTTAAAATTTATATGACATAACTTATAAATTTCATTTTTTAAACTTGTTCTAAGGTTCTTTGTGTGAAACTGTAGCTGGAAAGATGGGCTGAAGCAGTGAGGGACTACGAAACCGTAAGAAAGGAACTATGTTATGACAAAGAAATAGCTGAGTCTTTGTTTCGCGCTCAAGTTGCTTTGAAGAAATCTCGCGGAGAGGTAGTTCTAAACATGGAATTTGGAGGAGAAGTTGAAGAAATTTCTAGTCTTGAAGAGTTGCGAGCTGCATTGACCCGACCTGGTAAAGTGATATAACTAAACTTGTTTGCTCTTTGACATTCAGAGAACTTTTCCTTAACTTGTTGTGTGTATATGCTTCGAATGGCAGGAGTTTCTGTTGTACACTTTTTTAGAACCTCTGATCAACAATGCAAGGAGATATCGGTTTCCGTGGACGCACTCTGTATTCGTTACCCGTCTCTACATTTTCTCAAGGTAAGAACCAAAGAAAAGTTTAAAAACATGCCTATGGATATGTAACCAAAGAATAGGTCTACTTAATGCGGTTGTTTTCCATAGGTGGAGATTGAAAAATGTCCTGAAGTAGCCGACGCAGAGAAAGTGAGATTTGTGCCAACATTTAAGATTTACAAATTCGGGATTCGGATGAAGGAGATAGTGTGTCCAAGCAAGGAAGCACTGGAGAATTCAGTGAGGCACTATTGCCTTTAGCAAACTCAAAACACATCACAATGTCCACTTGTCAATAATGTCTCAAACTTAGGTTAGAGAATCACTTCTGATTTGATTCATTCATTGCTTTTGTTTAGGTTTTAGGAATTGAAAGAAAGAATTGGTCATGTGTAGATAGAGAAACATTTTGGTTACTTAGGTGATGCAACCATAGAAATAAACAGAGAGAAAGAGAAAGAGCTATTCATTCTTCGAAAAATAAGAGCTATTCATTCATTTTATTAACATTTTTTCATCAATAAAAATTCTTACTTCTCTCTTTTCTTCCATTTAACATATTAGACATTGTCATATACAGAAGATTGTTCTAGTTTTGCTTGCAACACACTCAACACAAGTCAAATGTGCCTAATCTTTCTTGTATTAGAAGTAATTGCCAAAAAATCTGTTAATGAAGCTTCTAATTGAAATCAAAATGTAATCAAGTTTTATAGCTTCTTCTCTATCTCTCTTTGTCTTTACTTTGGTTATTAGTCTAAACTTGAAGTCTTTTTGGCATTGAGTACAGTGTACAGTAGATGAAATACGTGCCGTGTGTTTTAAACAGAACAAGAAACCGTGTCGTTTCCCGGACGCACTTCCCTATTTAACGGCCTAATTCAATTAAACATGCATGCAGTTTACAGGGACCACCTTCAGAGTTCAGACGTTAGACGACGTGTGTTATAAGTAACAAAGCAGAAACAGAGAGATAATATAAAACAAAAAACACAAAAAGAAGATAACATTAAAAAGAGATTCTCACTTCACCACCGTCTCTGCTTTTGTTTTCAACTTCCAGAAACAGAGCAGTGTTTTAGTTTTTCACACAATGGGAAAGATTAAAAGACATTTTAACGGTGGAAATTACATAAAAAAGTAAACTGTAATCCGACCGTAGTTATTGTTATTATTAGAAAAATTGTAGATAGAAAAAAAAGAGAGAGAGAGATTCAAAGTTTTGTTCTTCTCTCGCTGATCACTTAACCGGTGTTTTGCAGTCCTGCAGCGATACCTTTCATGGTTAAGATGAGTGTGTCCTCAAGTCCAGGAGCGTATTCGCTTGTCGGGTTAAGCTTGACGAGCTCTTGTGCTGATTTGCTTGATTGCATTATCTCTTTAGAAATGTGTGGTCTCAGAGTCACATTGTAGCTTGGATCACGGATCCTCTTCAATGTGTAGGCTTGGCAAACGTTGAGCGTTGTAATGTATGAGTCACGCAGCCTGAGTCTCTGTTTCAAGTAAGGGTCTCCTTCAAGAAGGTCTTTGTGTCCAGCAGTCTACAAACAAAGGGAGATTTTAATGTTTGCTGCTAGTTTCTAAAAAGAAAGCGGAAAACAGAGTGCTCTGTTTTTTTTGTTTTATTACCTGAAGGATGAGGTTCTTGGTTTCTTCATAGTTGGTTCTGAGTTTCTCTCCAAATGCCCATAAATCTTTTGAGACAAGAAGTTTGTCGTACAGAGCAGCGATCCCGGGGTCTCCCTTGGCGAACACCATTTCAATAAGATCGATGGTGACTCGGAAAAATGGCCAGTGTTTGTACATATCTTGCAGCATATGGAGGTTCCTTACATCCTTCTTAATTGCATATTTGAATGCTGCTCCGAACCCTAGCCAAACAGGAAGATGGAATCTTGTTTGCGTCCAAGCAAAGATCCACGGGATTGCACGGAGAGATTCAATCCCACCGCTGGGCTTACGCTTTGAAGGTCTGCTTCCGATGTTCATACGTCCATACTCCAACTCTGGTGTAGCCTGCAAGCCAAACCAACGGTTTTAGAGACTTAACAGACAAAAATTTCGGAGAAATTTAGGATTTATATGAATGAATACTTACGAGGCGGAAGTACTCGACAAATCGAGGCTCTTTGAAAACGACAGATCGGTATTCCTCAGTTGCAACAACCGCCATTTCATCTAGCAAAGCGCGCCACTCGGGTTTCGGCGAAACTGGAGGGTTCATTCCATGCTCAAGAGTAGCAGCTGTGAAACGCTGAAGTGTTCTAAAGCACAAGTGTTCCTCTCCAAACGATTGCTCAATGACTTCTCCCTGAACTGTGACCCGGAGAGAGCCATTAACTGTTTCCGGTGGCTGAGACAATATAGCAAGATGAGTGGGACCACCTCCTCTTCCGACTGTGCCACCACGGCCATGGAACATAGTTAGCTTCACTCCATATTGCTTAGCAACCTTCACAAGCGCTTCTTGAGCTTTGTATAGCTCCCAAGCAGCTGAGAGCCGTCCAGCGTCTTTCCCTGAATCTGAGTAACCGATCATAACCTCTTGTTTACCATTGATACGGTTTTTGTACCAGTCTATAGAGAAGAGTCTTGCAACAGCGGCAGGAGCTGCCTCAAGATCAGCTAGCTTCTCAAATAGTGGAACAACTCTAAGTGGCGTTTTCACATGGCATTCGCGCTGTAAAAGCTCAACCGCAAGCACGTCACTAGGTGAAGTTGCCATAGAGATAATGTAAGCTCCAAAGCAATCTGAGGGCAGCTCGGATATGACTTTAAATGTGTCAAGGACATCAGCAATCTCTTCGGTTTTGGGAAGATCAGGTCCAAAAAGTGGACGCTTGCCACTTAGTTCAGCTAGAAGCCATTCCTGTCGGCGCTCTTCAGACCAGTCTCTATAGGAGGAACCGATGTCCAAGTGCTTGGTTATAGCATCCAAGACATCAGTGTGGCGTTCAGACTCTTGCCTTATGTCAAGCCTTACAAGGGAGAGTCCAAACGTTGAGACTTGCCTCAAGAAATCAAGAAGGCTCCCATCAGCAATTGGGCGGTCACCACATGAACATAGTGATCGGTAACAGAGCTCAAGCGGCTCCAAGAACTGCGTAAATAGAAAGAAGAACAGTAAAAACAAATTCAATTCCCTGAATCAGACAATAGTTTGGAAAAGAAACAATCTTCCGAATATTGAGGTTGCTTACCTGTTCCACATTGGTAAAAGTCGCTTCTTCGGGGATGTCTGAGATACCGTTACTCAGCAATTGACGAGAGCGCTCACGTGTGTGATACAGTTTATCCCTCACTTCACCCAGAACCACACGGTATGGCTCAGTTGGAGGAATTGTCTTCCAGAATTCTGCATTGAGTTTAAAAGCGAACTTAAGAATGCAAGATACTATTGTGCAGATACTTATGTGTTTCTTTTTCAATCTTGCAAGTAGCAAATCTCTAAAGAAAGTACTCTGCTTCTAACCTATGTAATGTTTTGCAGCATCTTTCCTTGAGTTCCTGTGGATTTCATCCGCCTTTGCGCGGAACTCATCAGTGCAACGCCACATAGACAACTGCCAAGAAGAAAAACGAATGAATCAAGAGAATCTTATTGAAGGAGATGTGAAAATGAGGAGATTTAAAAAGCGACAAGAACCTCAAACATCAGATTCTCGATTTGGTTATAGTAGAGATTGGCAGCCATCATCCTAGCCAACAAGCACACATCTCTAGTGACTTCAGGTGTGACCCTTGGATTACCTGAAATTCAGACAAGTCAATTATAGTTTGAACAAGAGGAAGCAAGGAAGAGATTATCTTGTCGGTATTGCAGAAAACGCATATACCATCACGATCACCACCCATCCATGAAGAGAACTGAATCAATGGAGCATTGTAAGGGACACGTTCATTAACCCCAATGTTTTTCAGAGCTGTGTCCACACGGCGCAAGAACTTAGGGACACCATTCCAGATTGTCTCATGGAAATAGCTCATTCCAGCTCTCATTTCATCTTGCGGAGTCGGAGGTGTTCTTCTGATCTCATCCGTGCGGAAAGCAGCTTGAATCTAAAACAAACAAACCGGAGAATTTTAAAAGGACATTCTTTTCATTATCCCAGAGTATATTATCACATCAACATCACAGTGCAGTTGAGTCCTTAGTCCTTACCTCTCTTTGTAGAGACTCATCGAGCTCCTGCTTGTCATCAGGAGTAATGTCCTTTGCATACAGTTGAGCAAGACAGTCTCTTATCCTGTGAGAAAGCATTTTAAGGTCAACACACAATCAAAACAAAGAGTTATCTCGCTCTCTTAAGGGGAAGCCAAAAAAACAAACCTCCCATGCTTCTGAAGCAAAGACCGACGCACAGACTGAGTAGGATGAGCAGTCAAAACCAGATCCACAGTCTGATTCTTCAAGGCATCAAAGATCTCTTCAGGAGACTTACCAAGATCCGAAACAAGTCTCTTGAAAGTCTCTTCTATATCAGACTCAGTAGTGGCAGAGCTCTCGTCAACAAAATCACCCTTCTTAAGCTTCTTGATCCTGCGGCGGTAAGCAATCTGAACCTCCTCAGCCAAGTTGGCTAAGTTAAGCATGTGGGAGAAAGCCTTTGAGATAACAATGGAGTCACCAGCATCCAAACTCGTTAGAACTTTCCCTAGTTCCTCAAGCTTCTTAGGCTCACGCTTCCCTTCGTATTCAGCAGATAGCTCGTATAGCTCTTGAACCTGAACAATAACATCATTTCACCAAATTTGCCTAAGTATCTAAACAAAAAAACTCTCATTTCACAAACCCATATGAATCAAACAATCGAATCTGACTCTAAGTATAAACATTCTCTATGCAGATACATCATCGAAACAGATAGGAGATAAAAGTTTGAATTTTTAGGATCTTTAGCAAATGGGTATCGATTCAATCAAAAGAAAAAGACGATTCTATTACCGTTTCACGAAGATCCTCTCCATGTAAATCCTGGAGAATGTCGAGGAAGCGATCGAGAAGAAGAGCATCATACTCAACAAGCTTATCATCTTCACTTACTCTCGTAGGAACCAGTTGACGAAGCTGAGCATCGATTGATGCCATCTTCTCAATGTTCCGACCCGCCATTATCGCCGATCAGTCACTCTCTTTCACACCACCTTCACGCTTTCTCAGTCTCTGCTGTAAATCTCATCAGATAAAGGAACGTTTTTTAGAGGAAGAAAAAATAAATTAAAACGACGAACAAATAAAAAAAACAAAATCTGTTTGATGAGTGATACAGATCTAGCCGATGGAACCGGAGATTCTATAGACTGGCCGATACCCACGAGAGAGAAAAAAAATAAAAATTCAAACTTTTTAACAGAAAAATGAAGAATCGATTTGAGTAAACAAACCTATAAGAAGAAAGAAGCAAATTGATGTTTGGTCAGAAGCTAACCAAAAGAGTAGAGAAGGTTTTGATTAAGAGATGGTAGTGAACGAGAGAACAGACTCCATTATATATAGAGGAAGTTCCATACACTGTGTAAGCATGACATTGCGCTTTTGTAATTGAAATATTTAACGTTTTCTCTATTATTTTATTTGTGACAGATTTATTTGTGAATTAATTTGTTTCAAAATTTAATACCTTATGTAGTAAAAACATTTTTTCGTAAAAATCCACTTTATTTTCTTATAAATAAAAAGGATATTACTCAGGGATATTCTGCCTCTTTTTAGTTTGAGAAATAAATTACATAACATAATAATATAAACATATTAATAATAAGGAAATAGATTGTTTTTTCCATTCATTCATTGCATTCTATATGGTGGACTTAATCAGTAATTTGTATTGTTGTATTGTTTGGATTCTTAGAATTTTAAAACACAAATCAAGTAAAAAAATTGTTAACTAGTGATGAGATAAACTAATAATTTTTTTCAGTTTGAAATTGAGCTTTTGATCAAAATATAATAAAATACTTTAGTTCTAACAATATTAATTTACTAAATTTTGCATCCGTGCGAGACAATTTGATTTTAATTATAATGATTGATAGTTTGTTGTATAAAATAAAAAATTATACAAATCTAGCATTTTTTATCTCCTACTTTTTAGAGAATCCAAAATTATTGAGTTAAATAAGTACCTTTTATCACAAGTTAAATAAGTACCATAAAATTGTGTAATGACAGAGCGCAATATTAAACATATTTTAAGTTTGTTAAAATAAATTTGGTTTGACATACATAAGATTTGAAAATAAATACGTATGGTTTAGAGAGGAGTATGCATTAGTATGAAACTGTAGTTAGGATTAACTTAGTTGGTGTAAGTTTGTTTAAAATGTAGTATAAGTTTTGTATTAAATGATATATGTTTCTCTAACATATTATGGTTCACTTAGATAGGACTATAAAAGTGTGACCTAAAGTTAAAGGCTGACGTTTTCATTTTTCGTATGGTCTTAAGTTTTTCGGTTCGTCGAAGAATTTTAAAATTCCTTTATCCCAAAAAAATATTACAAGCTGATTTATAGATAAATAATATTGATATAAACAAATATCAAATAAAATAAATAATTTAATTTTATATAGAATCTAGGTTTATAGGTTATAATATGCTATGTTTTTTAATTTTGTATAGAGTAAAATTTACTTTATTAACCACATAATTATAACACTTCCAACATTTACCAAAAAGCATAATTAAATTTGTTTTTTAACTTAAAATAGAGAAAATTTTATAGATTTAACTTATGATTGACCATATGTTAAATTCTTTATAAATTCATTAATTATATACTTAATTATTAACTTTAAATATTTTTTTATTCTTGTAAATCAATAAATTTTGTGAACTATATTTATATGTAAATTAGTTTACAAAATTTAGTTTAGAAAATATAATTTGTGTATATTCCATTTTAAGCGTGTTTTTTTGTTAGCTTCGAGAATTATTTTTTTTTTATCAATTAATCTAATATTTGAAAATTTTATCAGAACAAAAACAAAATATAATATCTAAAGTTAGTAAACTTTCTTTTTGCTAATTTACCAATGTTTTATTTTTTTTCTTAGAGAAATTTCAATGTTCATTTATTTTGGAGAAATAATAAATTACAGTTTATTTTTAAAAAAAATCAAATGAAAAATCGTAATTTTATATTTTATCACTCTATATTTTTTATTTTGTAGCAAATTATATTTTGAAAATATTAATATTCGTAATATTATTATTTTTAGTATAAATATTAAAATAATAACTAACGTCCAAAGAACACAAATGCTATGATTTTTTAAACCATTGTATTTGAAAATAATTTTGATATATTAATAATGAAAATTATTATGGTTTGTTTGAATACTAAATTTTAGGAATATTGTTGATATATAAAAATTAGAATAGTTATAATTAGGATTAATGTTAAAAAGACATATATGACATTAGTGAATTTATTTGGATCAATGGCATTTTACGTAATATACCACATCATATTATGGTTATTTTTAAAAGAATAATTATGTTTTAATAGAATAGATAATATATTAAATAAATCATTTGTCATTTGATAATTTTATGCAAAACGGACTATTCATCTTATATATTAATTGAGGAGAAAGTAAGTGTAAAAATGATGATGTGTCGATAAAAGAGTAATTTAAGGGCTACATAAGAAAGTCTACCAATCAAAACATTTCAATTAATTTAATATGCCACAGTAGAAAATTTTTATAGTTACTAGAGTTAAACCCGCACGTTCGTGCGGGTATTTTTCATTTTATAAACGTATAACTTTCATATTATCATAAAAAATTTATATTGTCTCTTATTACATTTTTATTATATAGTACTTTGTTTTATACATTTTATTTTTTATTAATTGTTATTAATTTTTTGAGTTAGGTACAATAAATTCATATATGAAATAATCAAACAGGAGAATTTTCTACAAAATATGTTTCTTGAAGATATATAGTTGTAGATATAAAAGTTTAACATATGTAAATAATTTTACTTTTGTATAATATTACATAGTTTGAAAATTTTAACCCGCTTTAATATTTAA
>OVAN01003930.1:0-27364 GCA_900406275.1 Anastatica hierochuntica
TATAGAATATAATTATCATATTAAATTATAAAAATATATTCATAGTCTGCGTACGACGCGGGCCGATCATCTAGTTAAATTATTATAAATGAAGAATATATTTTACTATGATAAGTAAACATAAAAAAATATCACCTCAATCCTTAATATAATATTTTTACATAAGGATGGGTGTCCGAACGAGCGTTCATGTATCCGTTAGAGTTTGGTCGGGTTAATTCGGGTTACGAGTTTTCGGGATTAGATGTTTAAGTTTTTCGGGTATCTATACATTTCGATTCGGATTCAATTCAAATCTTTGCAGGTTTGATACCCATTTAAACTATGTCGGAAAAATCCAAATATACCTAAAAAATCTCAACAATCCAATCTTTTCGGATAATCCCGGGTATTTCAGGTATTTTAGATTTTTTTAGATATTATATCTAAAATAACTAATATATTTAAGTGTATATTGCTAAGTTAGGTACTTTTGAAAACTCGATTCGTGTCGAGATCGGTTCCGGTTTTTCGTGTATTGAAGTTTTGTATCCATATGGATATTTTGTTAATTTCGATTCAAATTCGGTTTTATTTTTTGGGGTCGGATTCGTTTTGATTCTTTAAACCAAATATTTTATCTACCCTTACTTACACCCGCGAATTCACAGACACCACCTAATATCTAACTAATTAAAAGGACTTATCTTTCAGTTCTCAAGCTGCCACCTAAGCTGTTGGGAGAAGTCCCCTTTTATTGCCACGTCATCTCGGTGGCCCCCATATCCCAGAAACGCTCTCCGCCTCAAAATGTAGCGTACTCCTTCTTCTCATGGGCCTTTAGAGAAGCCCATCTTCATCTTCTTCACACCTTTCAAACCTAAATATACTTCACAGCTTAAAACTAATTTGCACTTCATCTCCCTCAAGTGACCAACTCCTCCTTCTTCCGTTCAGAAGTGTAATTATAGCATTGGATACACCATTTAATACCACAACTCCACAGCTTCTTCTCTAATAACGTCTTCAGATGACTGCCACTCCCGTAATTATGGCCTCCATCATGACGCTTATAAAGCCATTCAGCCCACCAACCCTCATACCGAATCCCTTCTGAGAGCCACGATAAAAGCTGCCAAAATTGTCGCTCCCGAAGACAGCTTCACACAGACGCGTCATGAGATGAAATCCATTAACAGTTTCTTCGTAGTAATCGGTGGCCGTGTATTAACTAAAATCACTTTAAACTCGCCGCTATCTTTTTCGTTTTCTTTATCTTTCTCGTGTTTGTCTGACGAGTGTAGTGTCAAAACCATGGCAGATTGGAGATGAAATCAAAGGCTCATCGTCGTGGTAGACTCACAAGGATTTATTGCTCTTGGATTCTCAGATCCTGGGATCGAATTCGGATCCGATTTTGGAGATTTATGAGAATCTAATTCGCAGAGAGGAGAAGATAGGGATGAAGGGAGAAGCGAGGTTTCTCTCCATGAGGCACGTCCTACAGGGCAGTCATGAAGTAGATTCTGACCACCGTGAAGCCACAAAAGAAAATTAAAACGTGTGGGAACACTCCGCCTTGATTAACATCGTCGTTCCTCTCTTTTCTTTCTCACTCTGAAAGCAAATTACACATCTGTTGTTGCTGCTATTATGCTCAGAAACTATATGCTAACTTTAAATATAAAAAACTCTCATATTGTTTCTCCTCGATTTTGGTTCTTACTTTGGTGAAACAGAGTTTGGAAGGTGGCTTCAGAATTAGACAAGGAATTGATAGAAGGAGGAAGAAAAGCTGATAGGATAGAGATGTCCAGTGTTTCTCAAAAGCATCGTGGCTGTGGAAGTTACGTCGTCAGAAGTTGGAAGAGACGAGAGGCTGGTGACGTTAAGAGGGAGAAGGAGATTGGAGATGAGCTGAGGGCAAACATCACATCGATACACATCCCACCAGATTGAAGGTGAAAATAAATTGATCTTAAGCTTTTTGAAATTGAGATAGAAACTCGATTTCACCAAAATAAATCTACTTTGATAGTAGAGTTTTAGCCTTGCAGCAACCTTTATTATAGTTTCTCTCTTTTGTCTTATCCTTGAAAAGATTAGTTTTTTTAATGCAGTGACTCAGATAATAACCTGGGTTATTTGGGAGGCATAACAGAGAAGAACGATGACAAAGTTGAATTGCTGGACGGAGGTCTTGCCCGATTAGCATCTGTAAGGTTTCATAATCCGTCCATCAGAACAAACATAATTAGGTTGGTATTTTATTTTCTTTCTATTTAGTTTATTACAATTCTCCAGCAGCTCTCATGCTACAGTGGCTATGATTTATCAAATCACAGTTTTTGAGTATGGAATATTCATTTTTGCTGGAACACCGATCAACTTTGAGAGCCATGCAAGTGAAATTAACCTCAAGAAGTGAAGCCATATAACGCATTTTCGCTTGAGGATCGTGATCTCATGTTATCTACCACGTCTTCTTTTGTAGCACTCACATGCAATCTATTATCATTTGTAACATTAGCTGATCAATATTTTCGTTTAGTTCGCAACAACCATTCTCAATAGAAGCATATACTAAGCATGAAAGCCAATTCGATGTATGTAATTTTTTGTGGAACAAAAATGGTCTTCGTAGTGATTGTTGATTAATTTAGTGATTTCATCTCCCTCTTGACAATACAATCTATATAATACGATTTTAAAATACAACCACTGATTGTAAGAATAGAAAAATGGTGGCCAAAGTAAATAGCAATTATGGTATTGCTCTTGATTCCAAAATTTGCAAGAGTTTTCAAAATGAATTAAAAAGACAGGTAGCAAATATGAAGAAACATAAAGCTCAATAGATAATAGGGAAGAGAAGTATTTGTACTTTATTTCTGAGTAGTATCTCCGAAATTGAAACAACTCAAATGTTTTTGTCGTGCCATCACTATCATGTACTGACTATTAGAGAGTTCAATGCTTTAGCCAAACATGTTCATCTAGCATGGAGTCTACAAGGGTCTTCTAGGAATATAAGGTTTGTTCTTTTCCCTTCTCTTATAATTTAGCAACGAATTAAATTTTCCAAGATGGCTACAAGAATGTTTACTGTGAAATAATGGGATTCACTATATTTTGAATTTATCCACATATTTTCACATCTTACTTTCTCTTATTTGTATAACATGGAACCGTTCGTTTCAAAATATATGAGGATAAGAGTGATAGAGGTCATCAGATTTGAAGTTTGTTTTTAGCCGGAAACAAAAAAGTTTGTCAAACCTTGGCCATCATCTCCCTTTATACCAACAACTCCAACCTAAACGTCTCTATCAATATTCTTTTGAGGTTCCAATTCTTTCATCTGCACATACTTTGGGTCGAAACAATTTCCACTATTTCACTGTTTCGTATTTGTTAGAAAATCAAATAATGCTTATGACTCTCTTACCTCATATTTAACCCAACCTTCTTATTGTTCTTTATTGACTTCTCAAACAAAACCACAGGATATCAGAAGTTCTACTTGATTAAATTTAATTCTCTGGTTACAGGAAAACACAAATTGTGAGAAAAGACAATGAAAAAGAACTTGGTTAGAGAATTTAAGGATCTAAATAAAAAAAACGTGGATACATGGATTATATCAACTATACATATTATGTTATAAATCTATGTGATGGATCTGAAAAAGAAATCATTGAGATAAACAAGAAACATAAAAGGTATAAAATACAAAAAAAAACAAAAATAAGAAGAACAAGATATCATTCTCGGCTTACAAAAATCGTCATGAAGAAGATAGAATTAGAGCCTTTGCTATATTTGGAGTATTGTAGAGCCTTTGCTATATTTGGAGTATTGTAGATTCATCACCTTGGAGTTTTGGTGTTTGTTTGGAGATTCAAATTTTTATATAATCATTTTTTGTTGACAATTAAGATTATATGAGTCCAAATTTTACGTTACCAAATCTGAGACTTCAAAAACAATTATAGCCAACCAACGGCTTGCGCATTTAAAAACAAACTAAAACACACTTACAGTATTTAAGGTTTGTGGTACACAAAATATAGCCTGCAAGAAGCATGATTCACAGCAAATTAACACCATCTAGACTTTGCAGCTCGATCGCTTATAATGTAACGATATGCTTAAATGTCACTAAACTTTGCCTTATGCTAATCATGCTTTACATTTATTGAAGAATGTAAAAGAAGACAAACTATGTCTCTATATTTCTACCATGTATCTAATCTAGATAATCACTTCTAAAGGGATAGTTAATAGTTAGTATTAACAATGGTCTTATCACTATTAGACCAAATGTATGAAATAATTGACTACTATTTGGCTACGCTTTTGTTACATGATGGGTTGTTCTTGGCCAGATTTATCCTTACTGTCTGTCTCAAAAAAATTTAAAAATTACACTATACATGAAAAAGTATTTTATATTTTGCCATTAATTTTAAAAATCGTTTACTTATTTTCTGTTAAAAATTAAAAAAAAAATATTTACTATACCAAAAACATAAGTTTTGAGTCGTACGTGATTCAAAAATGGTCTTAAGATGATTTTGCAAAAGTTTATTGTTGGGAATTTTGATAAAGATAACTGATATTAGTTTATAAAACTTTTTTTACTATAACAATATTGTATATATGTGCATCAATATTTAATCAATGTTATAAATATTTTACGATCCCTAATATTTTGAAGATAATGTTAATAAATTCACAAGGACCCAAAATAAAATATCTCTTATATAATTCTGGATCTTATATTCAAAGTATTTCCCTTATATCTCATTTTATCCCTATCAATTCCGAATATATGTATTTGGGCAGACAAGCATATATAGACGGTTGAAAGGTTGTAGTTTTTCCGTATATGTATATATATATATATACATATATATATATAGAATGTTTAGACTCCACTTCTTAATATGCTTTTTAACGACTTCCAAACCTGAGACGAGAGCATGTTGTAGGGTCATGTTCCAAATATGTCTAGACATTGCCTTTTGCATCCATTTCCAGTCGAACCGGTGTCACATGGTCTTACCATGCATCTTTGAATGCACATATTATAGTATTTTATAATCATCAAAACCTTCTCTCAACTTTCCATACAGTAAAAATCATATCACAAATTTGAATGTTAACATTCTATGGTAACAACGAACATACAACATTTTTTTAAAGTGATTAAAAGTTGTATTCTAAACATTTTGGTGTATGGTACTCTCAATTTTTGGATTGGACATGAACTCCAAACTAAAAATACACAAAATAACATAGACCTCTAAATGTTGCATTTGTCTCACTATCTTCAATTCAACGCCTCTCTCACAGCTTACAAATTAAATTTATTCTTTGCTCTTTCTTTAACTCACACCCTCAAATAGTACTCTAAGTCTTCTTTACGTTGTTTCAAGTCTTCAAATCTTCTTTACGTTACTCACAATATTAAAAATTAAAAACTCTACTGCCCAACCAATAAACTTTCAAACCTAGAAAAGTTCTAATCAAAAGAAGAAGTCTTACACAACGCCCATATGAAGAGTTCCTGTTTGCGACTCATGATCTAATTGTTCGGTTTCTTTCGTTTCCTCTACAATTTCGTCGGATTAACTTCTTCAACTCATGACACAACGCTTCGCTTTCTTCCGTTCTCTCTTTAATGCAAATCAATGTATCAAACCACCTCTGTCATAAAGAAGTATCTGAGCTCCTTACAGTATAAGATCAATTGATAGACGCTTCCGTCTTCTTATCACGCCGAGGATTCCGAAGGAAAGCTCCCCGACCATATTTTCATGTTTTGAGCTCTGCGAAAGTGGTAAGTATCGACTCTTTCATTTTTCATATTTTGATCTCTATAAAACTGGTAAACATCAGCTCCTTGACACGTAGCTTAACACATCGGTACTGTGAACTCAATGTACAATGTTTTCTCAATCGCAACTGCAGAAAACGAACTAGCTCTCAGTAAATCTGCTCGAGTGCTACGGTTCTCGCCGGAAAAATGAAAGTGACAGAAGAAACAAAGATCCAAGGCACTTGGTTCAGATCCCTTTGCTTTATGGTACTTCTTATGTCTTTAATTTGGTAATGTTAGGATGATGATGATGATGATGATGATGATGATGATGATGATGATGATGAGCCCCAATACCTAGATAAATCTCAAAGATGACGATGTTTTATGACTTTATGCGAGTAAAATTGAAAAGTTTTTGGAATTCAATAATATTTGAAGGTGATCTTGCTAAAATCGCAGTTCGATATGTTAACGTTGTTTTGTTGTTTATGGTACATACAAACATAGTCCACTTGCGACAAGTTATGAGAATCCTAAAGAGGTGTTGAACGTAAACTCATCATAACTAACCGCTGAAAAATGACTATTTTCTCCAAACTTTTGCTTTGCAAGGAGTTTGCCTATTTGTTAAATTTGAAAACAATAACTCATTAAGGAGACCTATGAGAATAGACTTTGCTGAAGAGTAGAGCTCGATACAAGTTTCAGTCTTTTTGTATTACCCTTCATTAATGTTCACCGCCATGTTTAGGCTTTCAAAGAGCAAACAAATTACTTAGAACTCAAAACTACAAATTGCCACTTTTATTTATACATACAAAAGCAAGCATTGGTTCCAACAAAAACCAAAATCCTTTTTTTCCAACGTCTTCTCAAAATTTAACATCAAAAGGGTTTAGAATATTAAATGAGACAGAAAATAATTATTCTTTATTGAAAATCAAAGATGCTTTATAAAATAGGTGAACTAGGATGAATTATATAGGGTGGAAATACAACTAATGTTACATGAAAGCATAAAGTATTAGAAAACACCCTTGCAATTTCTCTGAGAAGATGAGAGAAGTGGAAAAAGTGGACCAAGTTGTACAAAATAGTAAAACTAACAAATAGTGTTTTAATTGAAAACCTTTGGTTCGTCACACATAAATTAATATTATGATGTAAATATGTCTTCTTTAAAATCACAAATAAAAACATTGAAATAAAATACAACATAAAAAAATTAAAGCACAAATAAATAAGACATACTAGATTACTTTAGTTTTCCCTAAACCTTTTTAAAAGAAAAAACAAAAAATGAATTTCACTATAAAAGAAACCTAATAATAAAAAAGTACGCAAATATATAGAATTTACTGAAATCACGAGGCATTCTTTCGCCATATTAACAGTAAAAATTCTTCCTACAAATAAAGTCAAATTTAATATTTGAAATTTAAGTCTAAGAATGAAGTACATGTTAAATCAGCTCAAGTTACTAAAATTTCATTTAATCCACAATACATGCTTTCAAGACATTTTATGGGTTTATGGTCAATATTTAGCAGGTTGCTATATTTTATTTCTAAATCATGTACCACATTAAAAACTGGCTTACTATACATCTTACCCAATGTTTGTCCTTCTGGTCTTTTTTTTTGGTCTCGGTTTGTCCTTATGGTCGGAGAATACATATTTCTATTAGAGATTTTGCATGTAGCTTTTCATGCGAGAAATCAAAAAGGGAGATTTGAAAGAAGAGTCTTAACTTTTTATTTTTTGGTGAAAAAAAGAAGTGTCTTAACTTATAGTTATTTTTATTGAATAAATGATGATCCAGTGGTTTTAGTTCTTTAGTTCGAATAACTATAAGGAGAAAATTAATGAACTAATAAAGTAGGCATAAATTAATGTTAAATATATTTACTCTCATTATCTATCCTTCCAAAGAGGGACAAAGAAGTCAACAAGTTCACTTTGTCTCATTTGAGATCCAATTTAGCAAAGAGATTCCGTAGCTTTTTCTCTCATGCAGGTCTCTTCAACAGTGCAAAGAGATTCCATAGAAGGAGAAAAACATGAGCATACTCAATTCCTCCAAGAAATGAAATAAAATTTCCGAATTCCTCAACCGTTGCAAGGAGGACTCATCATCGTCGTCATTGTTTTCGTTCAAGAAAGGGATTAGTTCCTTCCTTGTGCATTCCTCTCCAAGGCCACAAGCTTATTGTAGATAACTGGTGGATGGAGTTTAGCTGAAGTTGTATGTTTTCATTCTTAAACTCATCTATGAGCAAAACATTGAGATATAACGGTGCATCTACCATCGCCATCTCTTAATCCCAAACCTTATGTAAAATTCATATCAAGTCACTGCAATGGAAACAAAAACCCAAAAAGGTTCCTAAGTGGAGAGCATAAAAAAATTGTAAAGGAAGCCAACTTATCTATTAACTATATAACTCATGTTATTGTAATTTCCCATGTCAGAGCTAACTGCTATAAGAGACAAAGAAATAGTTAATGCATCAGAAAAATATAGAGATTTCGGACCTCGAGATGGCAAAGACTTAAACATTCACAAACAAATCTCATAAGCAATAATCATCAATCACAGATCCTGACAAAAAAAATCTCGAGTGTTTATCTCCGTTCCATCAATTGTTTCGATCTAATTCCAAAACAGGATAAGCAAAACACCAAAAATTCCGAAGCTAATACAAAAGTGGGGAAAATAAAGAGAACAGAAGAAGCGAGAAGCTCAAAACACGACTTAGATTCACCCGAAAGGAAATGTGAATCAGAAATAGAGAAATAGACATCAGATCTTCTCAAGCGTAAGAAGAAAGTGGATAGTGTTCTTACCGGTCCAGACAACGAACGAGAATTGCTTCAAATTTAGAGAGACGAGAAGGAGAGAAGCGGAATTGCGAGCGAGAAAAATTAGTATGCTTCTTTTCTTCTATAAAAAATTAACAAGAATTCATTGGGTCATGTGTAGCATTTTGAGCATCATTTGCTATTTCATTCAAATTTAAATTAGTTAACTTCATAACATTGCATTCTTTCAAAAGAATCAAATAAAAGTTTCTCACCATCCTATAAACATAACCCATATAAAACTAGGTCACAATTAAAACAAATAAAATAGCTTTCATCTATAAATGAGACTTATCCAAATCCTAACAACACCATCTTAGTGCGACGACCCAAAAAAATCATTAAAAATACTAAAAAGCCAAATATTGCAAACACAAATCCGCGCGTATCGCGGAGATAGTCCTAGTCTAACTAATAAAAAAGAGCTATCTAAAGCCTCTCAAGGTGTCCACGTCAGCTTCCTTATACTGTCTCCTAACTAGCTGACACGTCAACATACTCTCCCTTATTTGCGTTAGGTCGCCTCTAGCAGCAACAACTGAGAGAAAAAGGTCGAGTAGCTTCAATCAGCCCTCAAAACTGTAAATAGCTACAAGCCCACTTAATAATAAACCCACTTAATACTAAGCCCCCTCTCTCTTACCCCTTTCATCTTCTTCTTCACTGTCTCCAAATTTCCCAAACGAAACTGCCTTGACCTATCTTCTTTAATGAGATCGGCGACCATTAACCTCTACCCTCTCGAATCCTCCATCTCTCATGCCCACTCTCCCTGCCGTTATTGTTTGCTAATTAATAGCCCTGCGCTATAAAGCCACCAGCCCTCGCAGCCCCATCATTCGCTCGATTCCACAGCAAGAACTCCCACATTCACGCTTCTGGTTGTTAGTGAGTTTTCGTCAGAGTTTCGTTTCCCTCCCTAATTTCTGCTTGGACTTTCTCTTCAAGTGATTTTGAGGACTTATCTAATCCACACATTGATTCATAAAGGCAAAAGCACGAAGGCAACCCCAACATTTTCTATCGTTTTGGAAGCAAAACAGGAGAACATTAAAAAAAAAGTGTGATAGTGCTTGATGGTTGATTCATTGTAAGTTTGTAGTCATTAAGACTGATTAGTTTTATTTTATTCATGTGTTGTACAATTAATGCTAAGGGAGAGATACCAACTAAATGCCAATTGAGTTTATGATTTACGTTTTGGAGGTTTTGTGGATATGGCAACTTTATACTTGAGATCCTCTGGTGATGGGAACTCTTTCAAGCCACCAGACTTGGAAAAATGACAACAATTTCATGAAAGTCTCTTTGATCATCTGCAACAATAGATAAAAGGGGAAAAAAAGACTTTTCAATATCTTCAATAGTTTACGAAACTAACACGACAACGATTCCTCAGGGAGATCAAGAAAGCTCCTCGGCTGCTTTGGCTTGAAGATCTGGTGTCGCAGGGTATGCATATGCACAAAAAGCATGTTCTTTAATAGATCTCAAGCATTTGATTAGTTCCACTGGAGGTGTCCATGCCCTAAGAAAATCATTTAACATACTCTCTTTTCCTCCGGAAAACTTTGGAAAAATTGTTAGAGGAATATCCATCAAAACACAAGAACATACCAACCATGGAGAAAACAAGTATGTTGTCAATAGTAGAGTTACGCCACAGGTCGAGTTCAAGCGCTCGACCACCTCTCTTCAATGCTTTAATAAGAGGTACGTTGTTGCATTCGCTATTGATCTGATTCACACTCAGATACGAATTCTGGCTCGTGTAAATGAAATAGTGAAACAAGGGAGAGGACATGTCTTGATGCACCTGAGACAACAAATGCTCAAAGATTGAAACTTTCCATGTAGAAAGAAAAATAAGAAAGACAGTCAGAGAGAGAATACCTTATTAACAATTGGATGATTCAGATCATCTGAGAAAATAAATCATCGAGGTTAAGCGTATGCCTCATGAACTTAAGTGATATGATGTTTTGCGCTTGTGATTCTTTATATATCTTCGCTGTATCCGAAACCAACACATCAGTCTCACCTTGTGCCTCAACCAAGAACCGACATTGTTGCTCTGCCGTCATGTGGTTCCCGCCTCCGGTATACTTTACAAACGCGGCAACCACATCTTGAGGTGGAGCTCCTCTGCTCATCTTGATAATGTCACAGAAACACAAACCTATTTCGCAGTTCCCTATCTCTCTCTTCATCTCGGGTCTTTTAGAACCCCAAATCACAATCTCAGCCCGGCAAAAAGCAACGGATACTTCACAAGCACACCAGTTTCCTTTCTTCTTTATATATTTTTCGTTTTTTCTAATCTCTTCAAAAAGTACATGCAATTTGGGTAGTTAACAACTCCTGCATATTTAACATGATCTTCATACTTATCAATCAAATAGTAAATCAGACTTTTGTTATACCATGCTTTGTTATAATTATAGTGCTATGTCTCTTTTTGCTCAGTGCTTCTTTTTCATAAATTCTCTGTTCAGAGACTCATGTAGAAAAAACACAAGTACCATGACATTAAGAAATAAGACTTTAAGATTATTAAATATAAAGCAACACTACAAAAGAAAAATTGATTAACTAGCATAAACAGTCCACCTAACTACAAAAGAGATCAGAATATGTACTCCACTTTAAAATAGTCACGAGTTTAGTGCAGCAAGAGACAAAGTTTAGATAATTATTAATATAGCTACAGATATGAAAACATGGAGAGTGCAACACTTTTATTATTTTAAAAAAAAACTGAAACATATAAAAAAATATCAACAATAGTGTCAGTGTGGATGGAAGTAGTTGGTGAAGTAGCAGCTGGGTCTCATCTATCAGTAAGATAAATTGAACTCGACCATTTTGTGTGTATCTTCTTTTTTTGATATTAATTTCGTCTTTATGTGAAAATTGTTTAACCAAAACATAACCTTAAGAAAATAGAATGGTAGAGGATAAATAACTCTAAAGTAAGCTAAGCTCCAAAATTTAAATTAACTAATATAATTCTATGATTTTATCATATATAGTAGTTATATTGGGTGGCACATTAATGGTTTGAGAACTTATGTAGCATGATTTTACTACTATGCCTCTATTTGGTAATAATGTGTTAGAATTAACTGCAATAAACTATCAAATGTGTAACAAGATGTGGCTATCTGAGATTAAAAACAAAACAGATGGTGCGGAAGTTCATGAAGGAACATGGAACTTGAGAATCATTCTTTTTACTGCACGAGATGATAACAGAGGTGAGAACTAAGAAAAGGAGGACAAGTTAGATGATGGTAAGAAAGCCTAACATGAACAAAGTAATTGAAACAGAAAAATAGAATGTAGATTATGGTGGAACAAAACGATCATGTATATTTTTTCAACGAAAAGAAGGAATTTAAAAAAACTGTTTTCGAATAACAAAACTACTTTTTCATATTTTGGTTTGCATGAATTAAGAAAGATGTAAAGCTGGGCACAAAAACGAATATGAGAAAATTGCTGTCAAGACATTTTCAATATTTCCATATAAATTTAGAACAAAATAAATTGCATTGTATTTGAAGATAAGTTTATAAATAGAATATTTTCTAAACGAAATATACAAACAGTCCATGCGTAGCTCATAAATAATAACCCTTAAAAACATATGAAAAAATACATTAAAAGTTAAGCAATATTAACACAAATAATAATTATTTTTTAAAAAAAATTGTACACTCCTTCTATTGTTGTAACAAAAAGGAGGGCCAAGATCTACCAAAAATAAGATGGCAAAAGTAGACATATAGTAATCTCATTTCTTGATGAGCACACAAATTAATAAGCATTCAGACATAATGTTTTCGGTACCCTGAAGTCCTATTTTAGCCATAAATGATTGGGATGGAAAATCCAAGAATCTATGAAATTATTTACAACTTAATCATGAAATGTGATGTGGATATCAGGAAGGATCTGTAAAGAAACATTGTGCTCAGTGATAGAACCACAATGTTCAATGAGATGGGTGATATGATGAGTAAAGAGATCACTGCGTTGGCTACTAGCAGTATGAAGATCAAAGTTTTGGCTCCACCCAAAGAGAAAATACAATATCTGGATTGGTAGCTCTATCTTGACTTGCTCCAGCACTTTCGAGCAGGTAAAGAGAATACAATTCTTATATCATAATCTATTCTTATTAGTGTTTTGATGTTCGGATTTTATAATGAAATGTTTATATAATGTATTTCAAGTTTACTTATATGAATTGCGAAGGATGAATATGATGAATCTAGACCATAGATCGTCCACATGAAGTGTTTTTATCATTTTTTATTATAATCTCGCTCTTGAATCAAAACAATGTTAAAAATATAGCAACCATTACGAGAAGTGTTATTATAGTTAAGATTATGTTCAGAAGTGGTTTATAGATGCAATTGTAGTGTGGAATTATAGTCATTAATAAAAAATAAATAAATATAACAAAAATACACTCTGATTTTACTCGGGATTCATTTTTAAAACGTAAATATTATACAGTCTTCTATTCTTTTTCAGCACCAAAAAACTATATTTGTTTCTTAGTTAATTAATTTCACATCTCTTCATGTACTTGAATCATAATTATGCATAACTATCAATTTCAAAACAAGTTTAGTTGAATATATACTTTTAAGTAAGAAACAGTTAAGCCTAACATCTCAAAATAATAGGAAAAAAAAATTCGTCTCGCCTTTTTCCCTTCACTAAGTTGAGAAAATTTTGTAAAATCCTCCTATGTCATATTATTGTTTTTGGTCTTCCTAAAACTTGAGCACTTATTTTTATTTGTTATTTCAAAAAATAGATTTTTTAAATAAATAGTGTAAAAACTCCAACACAAATCCGCGCGTAGCGCGGTACCATCCCTAATTTAATTAAAAATCAGAACGAGCTCAGCATATTACCGTTCTAACAGGGGTTATTGCTGCAAGCGTTCCCGAAATCAAAGTGTAATGCATTAATTAACGACACTCTAATACATTTACCATCTAAATAAAATGATAACTTTTAATCTATAGTTGTTTTTTTAACATTGAATTTCATTAAAGACTTGAGGGTTTTGAGTATAACTAGGGGATCAACCGCGCTACGCGCGGTTTATTTGTAAGATTAAATGTGCTTAAATTTTTAGTATGTAAAAGTGTTAAAATTTCATATTTGAAATCTAATTATTTTAATTAATCTTTATTTGCACTCACAATCTAGCAAGTCGATAAGCCATTTTGTAAAAATGGAAAATAAATTGCCATGATCAAAATAAATAGATAAAAATGACGGCATATAGAAGCTTTGAATTAAAAGTTCAAGCTTATTGAGACGTTTAATCTAATGTCTCTAGATAATTGCCTACCTGTTTAGTTGACGAAGGCATGATGGTTTAGTGTCCATCTCCAAGTATAGATTGTCCTAAATTACATAGTTTAAAACTTTGTATTCACTATTTTTGCTGATTATTATATAAATTAAATTGAACGATGAGAGTGACATGTGACAAAATTATTACTCATAAGTTTGTGACAGACTCAGTTTATCGATCAAATTATGTCACATGTCAATTATTTATTTTTACACTTTTTTGTAGAAGTAAATTTTCCATTCTATAAAAATATAAATATAAAAAATATAGCAATTCCATTATAATCAGATTATTGTATGTAATACATATTTAAATTTAACATTTTTTGTTAAGTAAGTTTTATATAAGAAAACAAAATTATTCATCAAATTTGTTAGTGTTATTTTATCTAAATAGCTAAATTTAAAAAAAAAAATATAAAACCATTATAAACTAATGCTTCGATGAATAATTTTATATAATGAGATCTATCTTTTTGTATAGTACACAATTTCAAATAATTAATATCAAGTTTTAAAATAGATCTGTAAAAAAAGGGGGTCATAGTTACATAGATTATAATTTTAAAATCAAAGATTACAATAATATTATCTACATATACATATATCCGTATTACGCGGTTCCTAATCTAATACATGAAAGAAAGTAAGTTTTGTATATATATCTACCATGAACGTGTGGTTGCGTGTATGTACATTTTAGGCCACCTTGGCTACTTCTCCATAAATCTACAATTACTGTAAAGAGAGTTAGTTGTAACTCAAAATGCATGGGTCATCCTATCTGGAAGAATATTTTCAAAAAGGATATTTCCAATATCAAACAACCCTGAAAAAAAACAGTAATAATGTAATATAGAAGCTTGATAATTTAGATCATGTTAAAGAACTTTTGTATTATAGATTGGGGTTCTTATGTTACTCCATAGATATTTTTTGTTAAAATTATACTCATATGATCGTTGATTCATGATGAATTGGTAACCGTTAAATTCATTTAAGTTTGACATGGCTTCTTTTTCTGGGTCTTTATATTCCCAACCTATCTTTTCTCCTTACCCACAATGTTTCTGTTGGTGTTTCTTTGTGTGCTAAATGATTGAGCATTGAAGTGGTGCTCTAGGATTAAAGGTGGGATGATCATAATGCTCCGTTGCAACTTTTAAAAATATGAAGAATTAAAAGAGATAAGGCGATAAATGTTCATAATCTAACCTTTGAATGAATTGTAGGGTTTTAAATTGTTGATTTTGGAAGAAGGCATGTATATATTCAGTGTTTAACATTGATTTTTGACATACACATGAGTTTAACATTGTTAGTAATAACTTGCCCTAAAAAAGTAGAGGTTAGCAATCAATAATTAGCTTCAAAGTGAAGACTATTATGGATTTTACTATTTTATCCACGTATTGCTTAGAACCATGAACTATATAAGAGCATGATTAATGGGGGAGGGTTAGAAGTTTTTTTTAAAAAATATTATAAAATAAGAGGTTCTTACATTTTAAGAACCTTTTGTGTTTAATACTTTTTTTTGTTTAAGAACCCTTTAAAAATTCCCCCATAATCATGGTCTAAGTTATATAATCAATTGAACCAATCGTTGTATCCAAGAAAAGGGGAAAAAACAATTGAACCAGCTACAATTTATAAAAGGTTGCGAAGTAGTTTTTGGAATGAGATTACAATTTAATGTGTACAGTTATACTGAATGATATTGAAATTGTAATTGTTACGATATAATGTGTAGTAGGATTAATAATCAGAGAGGTTTAATGGGGGACATTATTTTTTTTCTTAAGAACTGTGAGATATTTTGTTATATAAAAATTAGTATGATTATCGTTGAGAAAGAGAAAACTGTAGAACTCCTTACTAAACACCTACTTCTACTTAGTGTTGAGAAGAAAATTTCTCAACACTTTTTGCATATAAATTTCAAGAGTCTTCTTCTTTCTTCTCCCCTTTAATTTTGAGATTTCCTTTGCTCCCTTTAGAACTATTCTTTGTTCTAGTATGTTCTTCATTCTAGAAGTTTCCGTTCTAAACTATGCAATTACATAGTTCTTACATGTGCACAGTTGAGGGTGAAGGTGCAGTTGGTAGGCAGAAATACTCGACCTCCATCTTTTTCTCTTTTCCTGCTCAATTCAAAACTGAAACTTGTAGTACCAAAAATATCGTCGTTCACCCGATGTGAGTAAAGATAAAGAAGAAAAGTTACATACATGATCAGTGAAGATCCATAAGTAAGATTTCTAATTATCGAAAACCATTCGATACGATTGTAATTAAATTTTTTTAGCATAAACTAATCTCACAGAAATAGTAAATGTGCATAGACAAACACAACTTAACTCTAATGCATGAAGCACAAGTTATATTGGAAAGGAAATTCATCATTGTTTGAAAAATGAACCAAAGGCAAGCAAAGCCATGACTTTCGCCTTACTGTACTTGGATCTAAAATAATTTATTATCTCATTCCTATGTTGTTGACACCACACGCTCATATCCCTCGTCACACTATAGAGTTAGAACTTTAATAGTATTCACTCTGTAGCCACTCAATGCTCTTTTGAAATAAGTATTACACGCAAATTTTTGGTACCTAAAATGATATATTTTATTTAACCTGATTAATTTTTAAATACTTTTAGTTTAGATTTTATAAATCTCAAATCATATTCAAGACTAATTACGTTTGTTTTCTTATGTATACACGTGTCATATAAGTATGTGAGTGTGTAAAGAAACATAAAGAAATATACCTGTAGGTGTCGATGTTTGCTGCCTTAGTAATCTTCAACCAAATCCTCTTGCCTCGGTAATCTTCAATTAAATCCTCTTGTTATACATGTTGTTCATTGAAACTTGAGCAACACAACCAAAAAAAGTAAAAGTTGGTTTAAGCTTAGAGCATTAATCCGAGGCTGGGAATATATATCGATATGACAGTCAAATCAATACCTGTTAGAATTTAAAAAAAAAGAACAATAAACATGATTTACAAAGACTTACTGACACTGATGCGTTGATATAAAAAAGCTTATGTTGTAACTCCAAGTGCTTTTGGGTTCACGGTGGTAAGGAGTAGGATTGTGGGGTGGATTGTTCGTCACCATCGAAAAAAATTCCGAATCAGTGGAAGTAGAAGATCCGGAGTCGTAGTGATATATAGGTATCGAAGACGGTTTTGAGTCAGTGGAAGTCGAAGTTGTTGAGTCGCAATATTTAATTATTGGTGTAGTGGTGGTTTAGGTTACGATTGGGAAGTTGGGGAAGACGAAGTGGTGAATCTTTGGGGAGGCATTGTGGTCATATGGGCTGGTTATTATGGACCTCTTAATACATGTAAAGACCCAAAAAGTATGTGGAAGCAAGGCCTTTCTAAATGGTCTGAGTCGGAGATTAATAATGTGTTTTTTAGAAACGGATACAACCATGACATGACAGTCTGTAGGAGTTTAGGCAATTGCTGATGTGGATAGGTTGAGAAGCCACAATCAACTCCTTTTAATTAGTTAGATGAGCTTGGCTAAAGGTGTCCCACACTATGATGTAACTCAGAAAACAGAGAAAAACCAAAAATAGAGTGAGTCTGAGGTAAAAACCAAAGGAATGAAAAGTTTCATGATTCTCTGCAAGGGAGAGCAGGAAAACGCCATAAAAGTTAAGGGGGGTAATTGTTGTTGTTACTACGAAGACTCTGAAAACTTTTAAAAATTTTAAAGTCATTTTTTACAATCAGACTTTTACTTCTTTTTTCACTAAAGCTTTAACAACCACTTTTTTTGTTTGTTCTTTTAACTACTAAATTTTTAAAAGTCACGTAAAACAGGTTTTAGTGGCTGTAGAAATTTTTTTCAATTCGTTTTTAAATATTTTTTCTTTCTAATCATTTTCTCTTTTCTCCAAAATTATTTTAAACTCGTTATTAATTTACATATAATTTATTATAAAAACTTTAAATGTTTAAAATTTTTCTTTTTGTCTATTTAATGAAATCCATTTTCTTATAACTTATATACATAAAAGACCTTTTAAAATTCAAAATTCTGCAAAATATGCAAATATAACTTTTAAAATTTCTTTAGAACATTATATTCTTTAGAATATATTATTTTAATAAATTATTTTTTTTAATTTTTTTGTTTTCAATTTATTTTCAACACAAAATCTCTTTAAATATAGTACAATTTTCTCTATTCACATAATATAACATTTATTTCCATTTTATATCACTAATCAAATTCTAATGTTTAAATAGATTTACATATATCATGAAAATATAAAATCAAATAGTTACATAACCATCAAAATTTAATTTTTCTATATACATATTCTTGTTAAAAACATTTTTAATATTTAAATATTACATAAATTATATTTTGATAAAAAAAATTATTTAAGTTGACAGTCACATATTTTATAGTTTTTATTAACAGACATACTTTTATTAGTTTTAAAAGTAACAATTTACATTCTTTACAACTTAAAGTTTCTACAACCAAAAGTCCTAAAAGTCTACAGCAAAAGTCTACAATCACAACCTTTACCAATCAGCCTTTAAGCTTTTCCATTTGCAGCATCGTCTATGAGCATATACTCAAGCCATTGTTGACCTCATGTGGTTATATATGATTGGTTGAGTAACACACTTTCGTCGCCGTTAATATTTTCCAATTATTATTATTGTTAAAAAAAAATATTTCAAATAGAAATTCAGTTTAGAAAATTAAGAATGTAGATTATATTCATTAAAACATTATAGTAAAAATCATTAATAAAATAAACTCTAAAAAATAATTAAAAATCTCAAATAATAAAATCTTAATATTGTACTAAACATGCGCAATGCAAGGGACAATATCTAGATTTACGAAAACTTGGCAATTTCTTCTGATGATATTATACCTTTTTACCTTTTTTGACACAATTGAGGTCAGCAATATTAATACAATAGTGCATATAGAATTTTCTTATTTTAGAAGTCAAAGAATTCAATGTCCTAAACATAGAAGAATGGATAGAGGAAAGAAAAAGGAAGGCCTTAGAGTGACAAAAGACAAGAGCGCAAAACATGGTGACCCTCTGGTTCATTATTTGGAAGATGAAGATCCTGAGGATCAACATCAATCTCTCTATTTCTGCTTCATTACGTAAAAAAAGGCAAAACATTTTGTGTTGTTGAGAGAGGATAGATGGCCAAGATCAGAACGGATGCTCCGGTGATGCCTTTGGAGAATCCTCGAAGCAATGAGGTGGGAGAGATTGATACTCGTGCTCCCTTCCAATCTGTTAGAGATGCTGTTAGTTTATTCCGTCAGGTTACATTTTCAAAGAAGCAAGCGCCACGACTCTCCTCCCCCTCTTCCTCTCAGGTATTCATTCACACATGTTTGGCTCATTCTCTTTGATATTTCTCTTATAAGCTTTATTTCTTCTTAAGGACGCAGCATTAGCGGATGCGTTGGATAAGGAGAAGGAGACGCAGCTTATGTTAGTAGAGCAAGAAATGGATAGAGTCCAATTATGTCTTGATGGCTCTGTTAAAGCTAAAGCACGAGCTCTCTCCGATCTCGACTATGCTCAGCAAAAGGCTGCTGATTTGAGGGTTAAACTAGAAGCCACCAGACATTCTAGGAAATGTGCCATTTTGACCAAACAAACCATGAATCAACGATTAGAGCAGCTTCAATCAGAAAATCAAGAAATAGAGATCGCAAGAGAGAATTACATTTTAATCACTGCAGAGCTATTTATGGCGAAGCAGGAGCTTGCAGAATTAAAGCAACAGTTTAACATATCCGTGGAAGAAAGACTAGCTGAACTTCAAAGGGCAGAGGAAGCAGAGTGTACATCCATGGTTAACTCTCACAAGATCAAAGAAATGTCACAAGAGATAGCAGAGATGCGTGATGCTGCTGAGAAATTGAAGTCTGATGCAACCAGAAAAAAAGTAGAAGAGGAAAAGATAAACGAGGAGTGTATTGCCTCGAAAGAAACTTACGCGGCTATGAAAGAAGAGGCTGAGAGGAGGTTAGAGGACTTAAGGCAAGCATGTGACCCTGAATTGAGGAAAGATATAGATGATCTAGTAGAGATATCTACGGAAAACGAGGCTTTACAAGAAGAGATTAGACTTATTCGGGAACTCAAAGAGGCTAAGGGTGCAATGAAAGAGTTATGTGATGAAGAAAGCTCATATAAAAGCTTGGTGGGCACGCTCACGGTGGAATTGGATGGAGTGCAGAGGGAGAACAGAGATTTGAAGGAAAAGGAAAAAGAGAGACAAGAAATTGAAGAAGGGGAATGGGTGGCAGCGAGTCGTAGAGTTGACGAAATCATGTGCGAAGTAGAGAGGACAAGAAAAGAAGCAGAAGAGATGAGGATGCACGTGGATGAGCTAAGGCGAGAAGCAGCAGCCACACATATGGTGATGGGTGAAGCAGTGAAGCAGCTAGAGATAGTTGGAAGAGCAGTGGAGAAAGCGAAAACAGCAGAGAAAAGAGCTGTAGAAGACATGAGAGTCCTTACCGATAAGAAGGAGAGTTTAACGCATGGTGAGCCTGACAAGAAGATTAGAATATCATTGAGAGAGTATGAGGAGTTGAGAGGAAAACACGAAGAGTCAGAGAGAATGGTCCAATTCAAAGCGAAAACGGTTGCTGCTCAGTTAGAAGAGATCAAAGAGAGCAGAATAGAAGGGGAGAGAAAGCTGGAAGAAAAGATGAAAGAGATGGAGGAGCTGAAGGTGGCGATTGACGGCGCAATGAGAAAAGCAGAGATTGCAGAGGAAGCACATTGCATAGTCGATGCTGAACTTAGAAAATGGAAACCACAAGAATTGTAGCATATGATATTGATGTTTTAGGTTATTAGGGAACTACTAGAATGTCCATACTATAACTCATCTTTTTTATTACGTAGATGCATATGTTTGATATATAACCCATCAACCTCAGATGTGATACATTTGTACTCTTTGAATGTGTGTGTGAAGAAAGTTAGTGTTCTGTCTTCTACATTTCAAATCTCACCCTTTTCCTAATCCTTACAAGCACGCGATATGAGTCTCGAGTCGTGACTCACTAACACAACTTCTCATGTGAACTTTTAGCACATCAGCCAAACCATTTATACTTTGCGTATCCAAGTAATTTTTTTGGCTTTCCAAGAAGCAAAATGTGTGGGTTTGACAGTGGGATCGAGGTGAACACAACCCTAGCCTTTTTCGTCTAGACAATTCGCAATTGGAGTTACATGGTTGTTACTTGTTAACTCAAACTTGCCTAGTTTTGCATGCACCACCTTTGTTTGTTGCATCCCTCTTAGTCAAGAAGAAGGAAAAGGAGATCAAGAACCGCAGTTTCCTCCATTGTTTACATGTAAAAAAAGTGTTGAGTACTCAACTTTTAGATTCTCCTCACTTCACCCTTAGCTGGAACTCCAGCAAGATAACTCAAAAGATTTAGAGTTTCTAGCACCGTTAGATCCAACTATGAGCGGTGCATTACAAAACAACACCGGAACAAAACAATTAGACTCATCAATCTATAACCTAATTATTTAGCTTAAGATTCGAGCCAAACTGATAGAGTTTGAATGACAATGAAAACCCTAACTAAGGAAAGAAGGAAAAGCTTAAAGCATGTAACTTGTTGAACACAAAAGCCCACAAAATGGTAGAAACAAAATTCTTAAATGAGCTAAAGAAGCGATGCATCTCACGTGAAAGAAGCAAAAGCCAAAATGGATCGAAATATTGTTTGGGAAAAAATTGTAGGACGAGGAAAAGAAAAATAAAAAAGCTAACTATCAAATTAAAATGAAATGATTGGGTTTTCGTAATGATCTAAAATAAGCAATACAAACCCACACAAAATAAATTTATTCTCTTGATCTAAAAGACTTAAATAAATAGAAATGAAGACTAAAAATAGCTCATCTGAAGTTTTTTTATAATAAAAATAAAGAAATAGAAAAACTAATATAAAAACACTAAGGGAGTGTATTCAAACAGTGATTTGTATTAAAATTTGAAATCTCATGTTATTCAAACAAGAATTTCAAAAAGTATTATAAAATTCTTTGTTATTGAAATGGTGATTTTAAAATTTATACTAGGTGGTTGGTCCGCACCCAGTGCTGACATGAAAATTTTAGGATAAAATTAAAGTTATTGGAGTACCCATGTGAGTGTAAAAAGATTTGCATAGGTTTTGTTTCAGTATTCATATTGGTCAGATTTTTCGAGTATATAAATTTATGATCTGTTTAGATGTTAATGTCGGTTCTCGTTCAGATACAATACCTAAGTAATTTATACTTCTCTTATTTTATTTAATGGTTTTAGATAAATTAAAATCGGTATATGTTTTATTACACCAAAACCTTTAGATAATAAAATTAGGTAAATGTGAACTAAAATTATTATATACGATTTGGTTCAAAATGCTTAAATCAATACAAGAATAGAAAAATAGTTTGTGCGCATTAAACAATTCAAATACGTTAAAGTTAAATATCATGAGAAAAATACAGGAGTTATTTATAGAAAGTTATCAATTTCAAAATACATAAAGTTAGTTCATTTTGAATAGAAAAACAAATAAAAGAACCAAAAATACAAAACTAATAGTCAAATTTTATCATAATTTTTAATTTTTTCCAGATTTTTTTAAAGTTTGTATGTATTTTATTATATAAAATTGAACGTATTTACCGTGAACATGATACATTAGATAATAATAACTAATTAGATTTTGACATGTCTAATCATTGAAATTCAGATTATGATGTATGTTAATATAATAAAATAGATTATCAGATTCTCTTCTAATATATAAATTTAAGATGATTAAATATAAATATAATTTAATACTTAATTTTAAAACACATTAATTTAGAGTAATAGAAAATGGATAAAAATATAATTTTAAAAGAGTTTTCGATAATTAAATGCATACAAATAATTAACAATTCGTGCAATATTTTATTTTCTATGTATGTCTTGAACATTAGTCTTAAGTAACATTTTGCTTTATATATAATATTTAAATTATTATATGTATGGAAAGTTGGATTAAAAGTTTATTCCATGAAAAAACATATTAAGTGTATGCATTAACTATATATAATATATTTTATCGTTTTACATGACAACTATTTTGTAACGTTAAATCTTTTTATTGTAAATCATCTTTATCTTTTGAAAGATGATCTAAAATTATCGTAGATTTAAATATTTTATAATACAATTATACATTGTATGTCATTATCTACTTTATAACAAGTTTTCAATTATCATTATTTACTAAACTGAATATGGGAAGTTGTCTACAATAATTAATGTTAAAGTCGATACCACATGTATATGGAAAGTCAATCAATTCTTAATATATTAATTTTATCATAAATAAAAATATATTTTTAATTTAATTCTTCAAATTATATGGAAAATTAATATATTTTGAATTTATGATTCTAATAAATTTATATAAAAAATGAAAATATATGATAATTATATCATACTCTATAATTTGATTGGCTATTTAATTATATACTACTTTTTATTTTGTTTAACTATAAAAAAAATATTTCATGTGTTGATGTTTTTTATTTTAGTAAATGAATCCAAAAAAATGAAATAAAATACATCTCAATATGTTTGACAACTGGTTCACAAATGTTTAATTGGAGAAGATTGTTAGGTTACTGATTTAATTTGGTTCATGGTTCATACCTCTATTTTTAAGTCAATTAAATAAAAATATATTAAACAAAATTAGTGATGCTTCAACCAATCAAATTATAACATTAGTTCTCAAACCTCTCATATGATTGACACATAAGAAAATTTCATTAAAATTTACTTTCAAATAATATATAGACACATTAATAATAATTAATAATATACAAATTAGAAAAATTGCTTGTTACTTGCTACATTATTAAGATGGTACAAATAATTGTTACTTGCCATATATTATCAAAACTATTATTAAGATGTACGAAATTGTTACTTGCTTTATTGATATTATATTAGAAACAATTCCTTGTTAGTTATTTGGAATATATAAATATTAGATTTACAAATTAACAATTAAAAATATGCACATTAGAAAAATTATTTGTTAGTTACTTGGGATATATAAATAATAGATACACAAATTAATAATTAATAATATGAAAATTAATAATTAATAGTACTTGATATATTTTTCCGAAACATATTATTAATATTTATGTGTTTCTTTTTCTTTAATATATTTAAAATTATTAAATGTTAGATATACAATATTTCTGCTTCATAAATATTATTAGTTCTTAATATTTATGTGTTTATTTTACTGATTAACCGATACATATTATTAATTGTTAATTTTTAAACCTAATATTATATATCCCAAGTAACTAATAAGTAATTGTTATAATATAATAACAAAATAAAAAGAAACACATAGATATTAATAATTAATAATATGTTTTGGAAAATATATATTGAGTTATATATGTTTAGCAACAGGTTCACATATGTTTAATTAGAGAAGATTGTTTGGTCAGTGATTTAATCTATTTCATGGTTTGTCCTTCTATTTTTAAGATGAATTAAATAAAGATAAATTAAATTAGTAATTAATAATGATTCAACCAATGAAATTATAACAATAATTTTCAAAGCTCTCAAATGGTTGACACATAAGTAATTTTCGTTAAAGTGTACTTTCAAATAATATACAGAGGATAAAATGTGATTTAGGGCACCACAATCAACTAGTAGGAAGAAAAAAATGGTTGAGTGATCCCCCTTTGGTGGGCTTAGGTTCCTCTTTCTCATTTAGAGGCTTTGGCTTTTAAGTGTAAAAGAGTTTTTGTCAAAAAAACACCTTTTGTTTATCAAAATTGCTCAAAAAAACGTGACTTAGTGGAGATTTTGCTCCTGAATTCTTGCATCTTTTTCTTTACCTTGTTTCTCTTTAAAGAAAATTGTCAAAAGTAGTTATCTTCAAAGTATTTCTTCATCGTTTTCTGCCTTTTCTCCTATTTTGTTTTCTCTCTTACTTTCTTTCTATCACCAAACAGTTAATCTCAATGGATCCAGCAATCAAACACGCCCTCAAGGCGATGACTCTTGCGGAGGAAGCAGTACCTTTCACACTGGCTGATTTACATGAATGCCTCCCCAGTGAGTGTAACGTGTTTAGTGTGATTGGGAGAACTCTTAATCCTCCCTTTCAACCTATGGAGGATCTCATAATGGATCTCCCAATGAAGTTTTGCATGTCGGACCGAGTACATGGAGTTGTCTTAAGTAAAGAAAGATTTCAGTTTATCTTCCGATACAAGGAAGACTTGGATGAGGTTTTGAAGAAGGGGGCATGGACATTCAATGACTGGTCGGTCGTTATGGATCAATGGGTTGAAACACCACATGATGACTATCTAAAATTCTTACCGATGTGGGTACAGATCCGAAACATTTCGGTTAACTACTACACTATGGAGCCACTAACGGCATTGGGTGAATTGATTGGGCAAGTCAAAAAAAGTAGCTTTCGATCCAACCCGTTCACAACGCAAGGAATACATCCGTGTGCGCATTCTTTTCGATGTGTCCAAACCAGTTCCTCGATCCAGAGTTGTGAATTTCCCGAAAGGAGAAGTTGCAAAACTCCTATTTGACTTTGAGCTTGTGCAAAAGCGTTGCTACATATGCCAAAGATTAACTCATGATAAGGCTAATTGCCCTTTGTTGCTTCAAGTCCGGCCAGAGGCTACAGTTTCGAAGCAGAAGGAGGCACAAGCTAAGGAAGCTACTGAACCGATCCTATCTCGTTCTGATCCATTATGGGGTGTCCTAACAGACGATTAAGTGGGGCTAGACTCGATTACAGGTCGGCTAAAAATTGCAACAAAAGTCCTTAACGAAATGCGACAATATCTTATGACTACTAATGAAGTTGAACGCAATGCTAGAATCTTACGCATCCAGAGGACGATCTTAGAAAAAGAGAAAGATCCCATTGCCAAGAGAACCTTGCTTAGTTTAGAACCTTTGCCGCTGATTCATTCGGATGTTGATAAGGGCAAAGGAGTCGTATTTAACTTAGAGCAAACCATGTCTACATCAGAACCCGCTCCTGACACAGAAAAGCTTATGGCTACCGTGATACAAGTAGGAGAAGCTGGTCATCGATCCCTGGGGTTTGTTTCCTTTCACGCTCATCAGGAGCAGCGAGATAGTTCTACGGTCCAAGAGTCGAGACCTGTTGAGGTTAGCTCTTCCGGAACTTCTTCTAAATCAGGAAAATTCAGAAGGAGACCCCCTAAGGCTAAAAGATTAGCTGCTACAAAACAGAACACTAAACAGAAAACTATGACTTCATCCCCGTTAACGTACAAGAGAAAGACGACTGATACCATTGGATCTCTTCCTAAGTTGGCCAAGCGTATGGACCCTGTGGCTGTTCCGAGTGAGGAACGGCCGAAGCAGCAATGAAACTCTTGAGCTGGAATTGTCAGGGACTGGGGTCGGACCTGACAACCAGCCGTCTCAAGGAATTGAGACATGAGTTTAGCCCTGATTTAATTTTCTTAATGGAAACAAAGAATTGTCCTGATGTTCTGGTCAATTTACAAGTGTGGCTGGGTTTTGATCAAGTTTTCACATTTGAAGTGGTTGGTCTAAGCAGCGGTTTAGTGATCCTGTGGAAGAATTCGGTTCAATTGGATTTCAAGTTTGTAAATAGTAATCTTGTAGATATGTTTGTACAGTCTGGCAACTCTTCTTTTTACGTTTCTTGTATATATGGTGCTCCTATTTTGAAGTATCACCTGCAAGTTTGGGAACGACTCTCTCGCATTGGTGCTCAACGAAAAGAAAATTGGTTACAAATTGGGGACTTTAATGAGATTTTAAACAATAATGAAAAATTAGGAGGTCCTAATCGTAGTGAGAGATCTTTCCAACCTTTCGCAGAGATGTTAAAGACTTGTGAGATGAATGAATTACCCAGCAAGGGTAATGGGTTTACATGGGCTGGTGATGCAACGCTGGATCTCTGAAACTAGAAAACAGAACCTTTCGGAACTGAATTAGATCAGGATCTGCGAAAGACAGCTAGTCGAATTCGATTGTTTGGGAAGAACAAAGGGATAAACGTTTCAGATCTAGAGAATTAACTCTATATTTGATNCTATAAAAGAGAGAAAACTTTGAAAAGAGACTTTATTGATTAAAACTTTGGATGCCCTAAAACTATGAGAACTAGCTAGCTTATATAGAAAATAAAAACCCTAAAA
>OVAN01003931.1:0-27362 GCA_900406275.1 Anastatica hierochuntica
GGGTATTCTCAGGGAAACAATTCATGGTTGATTCAAACTACAGATTAGGGAGGAGGTTAAGAACCATTTTGAACTCAAATTATAATGTGGAACTGATTTATTTTCGTACTCACAACTCCCTATGTATTAGAAATCTCGAGACTAACTTCCGTTGACCCTCGATTTCTAATCATGCAGTACTAACAGATTCGATAGGTCCACAATTCACTTAAACATCAACTTGAGTTGGCTTAAGAAGAATTGCTCATCTATAATTCTTTCAGGCATTTAAACATTCACCTTCTAGCAGTTAAATTACCTAAGTTCAGAAACTAAGTGATCAATTCAGTTTCATGCATTACGAACAATCATAGACGAAGATCCATTAGATTATATCCCTAATCATGCGATTCGATATCAACAACTCATGAATCCCTATGTGAGAATCCCTAAACCCAACGAACAGCCTACTCACTCATGGAAATTGCAAAAACACTGATCAATTTCAAGAGAGACATGATTGTATTAAGCATAAAAAAAAGTAAATAGAGGGTTCCGAAGACTTCTCAATAGAAGAACAAAAAGGCTTCTTCTCCCTAGGTTACAAACTCTCTAAAACTCTCTAAAAGTGCATTATGAAAAGGAAAACACGAGCTTAGGTCTTTTTCTTGCAATCCGGGTTGAAATAAGTTCGGTCTGGTTCTTCGTATTATCGGTCCATAGATCGAGATATCGATCGATCGATCCATGTCTGGATCGGTCGATTTGTCTCCAAAATACTGGGTATTTTCCAACTTTGCACGAACACTTCCTTCGATGCTTGAAATCCATCCAAAATGCATTCTTTTTGCACATTCAAGCTCGAATCCTGTAAAAACAACAAAGAACACAAAACCGCGCCCAAACAATCCGAATACATACTAAAAACCTTAAATCTCGAGTTAAAACCGTAGTAAAAACCTACTAAAATACTGACACATCAATACTCACTTTCATTGTAGGTGGCTCTAAAGTTGCATCTTACTGCTCTTGATACCACTTCTCCTCTTGGTGAGATGAGCACAAGGTCTACACCTACCCCTCGTATGTTTCTTGATCCATCTTCATAAAGTTCCCATTCCTCTTCACTTTTATTTTTTTGCTGGATCCTGACCTCTTCTTCTGCCCCTGGTACCATCGACGGAGAGAATTCTGCCAGGACCTGTGATTTGATCGTCGTGGCAGGGCGGAAGATCAAATCGTACTCGCCTAATTCCGCTGCCCATTTGGCCAGTCTTCCAGATACTTCTGGCTTGTGGCGTACGGACTTGATAGGGAAAGATGTGGCGACTATCACCGGGTGAGCCTGGAAATAGGGACGCAACTTCCTGGCCGAGATGACCAAGGTGAGAGCCAGTTTCTCCAGGTTACTATAGCGAGTCTCGTTGTCCAGAAGGGATTTACTTACGTAGTACACCAGACGTTGCTTGTTTTCTTCTTTTTTGACCAAGACGGCACTTACGGCGTGCTCTGAGACAGCCAGGTACAGGAGCAGAGGCTCTCCGTCTTGGGGCTTTAAGAGAAGGGGTGGCGTCATTAGATATTCCTTGAGCTTGACTAGGGCTTCTTCAGCCTCTTGGTTCAATTTAAATTTCTCCATGGACTTAAGGGCTTCAAAGAATGCATGTGATTTGTCGGACAACCATTCTTCCGGTAAGCTTTTGGACGTCTCGTGGAGTCTTGGGCGAAGGGATAACCCTGAATCGCCATTCTTCCGGTAAGCTTTTGGACGTCTCGTGGAGTCTTGGGCGAAGGGATAACCCTGAATCGCCCTGATTTGCTCCGGGTTTGCTTCAATGCCCCTGTATGAAACTATGTACTCAAAACTTTCCCGGAACTTACTCCGAATGAGCACTTAGAAGGGATGAGCTTCATGTTGTATTTCCTCAAGGTAGAGAAAGCTTGTTGCAGGTGGGCTATGTGGTCTTCTGCATCTAAGGACTTGACCAGCTTGTCGTCTATATAGACTTCCATGGTATTGCCGATTTGGTCTGCGAACATCATGTTGACTAGCCTCTGATAGGTGGATCCCGCATTCTTTAATCCAAAATGCATCACCTTGTAGCAGTAAATTCCAGGAGAAGTCATGAAGGACGTCTTTTCCTTGTCGTCTGGATGTATGAGTATTTGATTGTACCCGGAAAAGGCATCCATAAAGCTCATCAACTAGTGTCCAGCTGTGGCGTCCACCAGCTTGTCTATATGAGGCAGCGGGAAAGGATCCTTAGGGGAAAGATTTATTTAGATCTGTAAAATCAATGCAAACCCGCTACTTTCCGTTCTTCTTCCAAACCACGACCACGTTTGCTAGCTAATCCGGATAGTGGACCTCCCTAATGAACCCAACTGCTAGGAGGTTTTTGACTTCATCATTGATGATCTCGTCTCGTTCATGTGCGAACTTCCTCCTTTTTTTGCTTGACTGCCGGGTACTTGGGGTACACTTGCACCTTATGTACTATGACTTTCGGGTCTATCCCTGGCATGTCCATGTGGGACCACGCGAAGCAATCTGCATTGGATCTGAGAAAGTCTATCAGCCTTTGGTATATGCCTTGATGCAACCTTGCCCCTATTCTGAGGTTTCTGCCTTGCTCTCTGGGTACCAGAGGAACATCATCCATCTATTCCACTTCCGGCTCTTCAGTGTGAAATGTGGGAAGTGGTCTATGTAATTACTATAAGGGAGTAATCTTTCCCTTCAAAGTGGTCTGATAGCACGATCCCCATGGGGTTGGAAACTTGAGTACTTGGTGCAGGGTTGACGGCACGACTCTCATCTCGTGTATCCAGGGCTTGCCCATGATCATATTATAGGTACAGGGACAATCTATGACAGAGAACTTAGTGAACAGGTTGATTCCTCTGGCGCACACCGGAAGTGCTATCTCTCCGATGGTTCGCTTGACTTCTCCACTGAAGCCCACCAATGGCATCGTCTTCTTGATCAAGGCTTCCTGTGTCAGACCCAGGTCTGTGTATGCTCCCAGGAAAAGTACGTTCATAGAGCTCCCATTGTCGATAAGTACTCTCATCACCAAACAATTTGCCACCGATAATGAAACAACCAACGCGTCGTGGCGTGGAGTCAGGATCCCATCTTGTACTCCAGCTGTGAAACTTATAACTTCCTGGCTGAGATTCTGGCGCTTGACTTCTGGGGTGCAATGATTGTTTTTTGCGAGCCTTGTGCTTTTATTCGCAGCGGCATGTGTAATGCCACTTATCTCCGAACCTCCAGATATTATATTGATCACCCTATCGTGCCTTGGGGAATCAGGCGCTTGACGGCCGGTTGGGGCTCCTTCTTCTTGGTTATCCAGCATCTCTTTAGCTTTGTTGGAAAGGAATTCTCGTAGGTGTCCCTTCTTGAGCAGCTCGTTTACTTCTATTCTTAAGGATATGCAATTCTCTGTTCTGTGACCGTGGTCGTTGTGGAAGTCGCACCATTTGTTTGGTTTCCGGCGATGGTCGGGTGACCTCATCTTCTGGGGCCATTTGACTTGGCCTCCCATCTCTTTCAGGACTCCTACCAGCTCCACGCTTGATATTGATAGGTTGGATACGTCCGGCCAAGTATGTACCGGCGGGAATCTGTTGCTGTCTGACTTACCCAGAGGCTTGTGACCTTTGGCTCCCTTCTTCCATCCTCTTTGGCAGGTCTTTGGTAGGGCTTGTCATCTCTGGCCGTCTTCTCGGTCTTATGACCCAAGATTCTTGCCTGACAAGTAGATCTTCTTCCCACTTGATCTGCGCCTGGGCCCGGGAGAGTACGTCTCCATTGTTCTGCATTGATATTTAGTGAGCTCCTTGTACAAATCACCGTCATGCATAAGTCCTCTCTTGAAGGCAGAGATTGCGGTGGCAACACTGCAGTTTGGGTTTGTGACCTTCTGATTGTTGAAGCGGTGAAGATAGCTCCTGAGTGGCTCCGCCTTATGCTGCCTGATCTCAGAAAGATCATCAGAGGACTTGGAAGTCACTCTGCTGCTAGCAAATTGCTCCGCAAACAGGTCAGTCAGATGAGCAAAGGATCTTATGGTTCCGATTGGAATTGATATGAACCATTGTAAGGCAGCCCCTGTCAGGCTGGAGCCAAATCCCTTGCACATGGCGTCCTCCTTGTGCTCTTTTTGGATTGCCACAGTAAGCATCTTCTGCTTGTACTGTGCAATATGATTGTCTGGGTCGGAAGTCCCGTCGTACGACTTAATGAATGAGAAGGTGAACTTCTTTGGCATGTCGGTTAGGGCGACCTCTTCTGAGAAGGGAGTGTCCGCATAAGATCTTAGGACACTTTTCCTCAGAGGTGGTGGGAAACCCGGAAGTCGTTCGATCACCGACTGCAGCACCTCAAACTTTTTGGAGAACATCTGCTCCAGTCGTTTGGCTTCATCAGAGAGTGGGGCGAGGCCTGCGGCTTGCGGCTCTCTTATGTCCATTAGGTCTTCTTGCTCTTGAGCAAGGTTTTGGTCCTTCTAGGCTCCCGTTGCTGCTAGGTTTCCTCTTTCTCAAAGGTTATTGGTAGGAGGAGTTTACAGAGTTGCCATCCGAGGCACGTGGACCCTGAACCTGTGATTCGTGGCTTGATTTTCCATCCAAGCCGAGTTTGCCTCTCTGAGGGTTTCATTCTCTAGCTCTAGTTGCTGCAAAAGCTGCGTATTCTCTTGGAGTGTTTTGGCATGAGCCTCCATCTGCTGTCTCAAGGTATGAAGCTCTGCAGTTGCAGCATCAGCTCCAGTGGGAGTTTGATCCCTTCGAAGCTGCTCCATCTCTCCTAGTCTCTTTTGCAAAGTCTCTAGCTGAGATTGCATCTCCTCGTAGGTGAGCTCTGCTTGTGCTAGCGTGATGTTTGCTGATTCATGATTATCTCCAACCATCGTCACGTAGCTGTTTTGAAAGCTCCCCTCCTTCTAGCGCCAACTATTAAGGGTGATTTTGGTCGTTCTTTGTAGCACTACGGAAGTTGGAGGTCGATGAATGTTTAGCAAAGATGAGATGAGGTTTGTTCTAAGCTCTTAGATCAATAATGGTGAGAAAATTGGTGTTGTATTGATTTCTTACCTTAGGGTTTCATGCATACACATTTTGCCCTTAAGCTTTGTATTTATACATGCAGTTCATGATTATCCCTCCAAGAACTGGATATATCATGATTATCTATAAAATATATGCATCTATATCTAGAATACACATCATTATCTAATAATAAAAATAGAGGTTAGGCGGTGGTCGACTTGCTTCCGGCTATGCAAGGTCGTCTGACTTCCAGCCTTCGGCTATGCAACGTCGTCTGACTTCCTGCTTCTGGGCATTCCCCTGTTTTGAGGTCTTACTACTGTACTCCATTTAAGCCTGGAGAATTCCCATGACCTAAATTACTCACAACAACAATCATCAATCATGGCATCAGACATGCCCTAATTAAAACACACCCCAGTAACCCTGAGCGCTCAGGATACCGAGGGAAAACTATAGGCTTCACCCTTCATGGCTAGTAGTGTCTTTACTACCTCGACCCTACACGGCTGCCTTTACTACACATCTCAAGCAATCAAGCTATATTCACACTACGACTCGATAGACTTAAATATATTCAAAACATCAATCAGACTGACTAGACACTCAATCAAACTGCAAGCAAGACGCGTTAAACCTAACTTAATAGAGATTAAGTACTAAAGCTACACGCACGGGGAATAGTAACCAGAATAGCTCCTTATCTTAACTTACGGATGCAGTTTGGTTCTGAGATGGAAGTTAACTGGTTCGGGTTTCAGATTCTGAAGCGTGAAACGAAAAGGAACTCAGGTTAGTCCTTAAACCGGGACCTGCCTGAAAAAGAAACTTTTCATTTATGGAAACCTGCCATAAATGGAAACTTTCAGAAATAGAAACTTAATAAATCGGGAAACCTTACTAAAATAGTAACTTTCCTAAAAAAGAAAGTTTCCAAGAATAGAAACCTTCCTAATTGGAACTTGCCAAAAATGAAAATTTCCATAAACGGAAACTTCCTAAAACGGAACCTAGGAAAACGTGGAAATCTACAAAACGAATTCTACGGAAAACAACGAGCAACCGAGGAAGAAATGGAGGCTACCTCGTGGCTACGGGCGATGGAAATCTGACGGCAAGCCTTCGGTTTCGCGAATCCAGCAGCTTGGAATGGCAATTTGCGATGAGCGGCGAAGAAGCGGGCGATCGACGATTGTGGTTGACGGTTGCGGCTCGCCCGAAGATGGAGAGACACGATTTGGCGGCAGAGAGGTCTCAGATTGAAGTAGCGGTGACGATTGAGGCTCGGAAAGGTGTTGCGGCTCACGCATCGGAGCAGAGGAGAATGACGATGTTCGTGAGGGCGATGACAAAGACTCCGGTGCATCGGACGGTGCAGACATAGGCTAATCGGCTCGAATTTGCGATGGAGACACGCGATGCGAGAGAAGTGGTGGTTGCGGCACTTGATCCAAGGGTGAAGGTGGCTCGGAGGCATCGGCTTGATGGCGGAGAAGAGAGGACAGTGGCAAGATAACTCTGGTGTTGCGGCTAGTGTTCTCGGCTCAAGAATTCAGCAGCGCTTCGCGGGATTGGTTTCGATGCGTTTCTCGAGGCTTGGTGGTGGTCTTTTTGTAGGGACGTTGGGTCTCAGGAAGCCCTAGGATTTCGGTTTGTGGGCTTAATGGGCCAGGGACATTACAAGTTCATTGTAATCTCATGGGGAGATTTTCTATTGGTCAAAACAATGATTCTGACAATGGTTAAGAAGTAGTTAAAATTTAAAGTTTTAGATGTTAGGTTTGTGTTTTGCTTGGATTAAGTGTATTGTGTTTTATGTAACTGAGAACATGTTTGATGTTGTGTTTTCCAGAGCTTGTCAACGAACAAGTTAGAAGTTATTGTTAAGTTTGATAATTGTTAACTATAAATTACACAATGTCTATCATAGCATTACAAATAACGTTACAAAAGATAGGATCAAAAAACATTCAAAAACATACATCTTCACCATCCGACAACAAAAACCAACATCCAGTCCAATTTTTGTTGATCATTCTAGCTAAGGCATACTACATTAGATAAATGTCTACAAGGTTAACAAGACAAAAACACATATCAACGTTCTTGAGGAGCTCTAACATTAGAAGAGGTTCATCTATCGAATACACGTCCTGTCCAAGAATAAATGAAGCATCCACCCCCTAAGGATCGGAGGAGGGTTGTCTTGGCCACAGCCACGACCAGGAGGACGACCACGAGGATGACCACTGTTGGTTCTTTCAAGGGTTGTTGCACAGGTTGTTGTAGGTGGATCACTTGAAGAAAATGGATCATAGAAAGGCTCTAGTGCAGTTGGAGGGGGAGGGGGTCTGGACTGACTTTGAGCATTTCTCTATCTTCTTGGAGCATTTTGGATGCTCCATGGATCATCCTACAAGTAAAAATATAATCAGAAAACAATCTTCATACTATTTAAGAAGAGACAATTGGTTCACTTACATGAGTCTTCAGGGTCTTCCTCTCTTGTGTTTAGGTCCTGGTACAATAGCTGGATTAGTGCATGTTCCACAATTGTGACCAGTTCACTTACAGTTACTACATGTAATGATTCTTTCATGCATTGTCACCTTCGTTGGATTTGAACTTGGCTCATGAGCCTTCTTAATTCTTACATGTTTTTTTGGTCTTCTTGACATCCTACTCTTTTCGGGCACAGTTTAGTTCCTTGATCACATGGATGGCAAGTCTACATGGTATTTCTGTGAGATTCCACTGGTTACAAGCACAATGCTTGTAAGGAAGACACATCTCAAAGCTGACATCTTGCTCTATAATCTCAAATAAATGCTCATTGCTACTAATGACACTACAAAACTTACTATCCTTTTGAATCTTGATTACACTATTATTTTACCATTTTAGGTGGATTTTTACATTTTTATTTGTAGGTTTTTAATGCTTTTTCGACATCTTAAGGTAGTTTTCTCTTATTTGGGATTTTAGGGACTAATCAGGTTAAATCATCAAAAAAGATGTAGAAACGTGCTAATTGGACTTCATTCATACTACCAAGAAAGTTTCATTGACGGATAAGGAAGATGGAAGCTCAAACACTTGAGTTTTGCATTTAACCAATATGGACAGATTCTCAGCATCAGAAAGATCGTCATGAACGAAGTCATTTGGAGCTGTGACCGAGAAGTTATAGCCGCTTAAGAAAAACATGTCTGTCTGTCTCGGAAATGAATCAAGTAAAACAAAATTGAAGCTATGACCGGGTGATGGAGTTGCCATCACTGGTCAGGGGCGAGTCTATTAAAGAGGGAGGGGATGCACGTGCACCCACCCCATTTTTAAAGTTGTGTAATTTTTAATTAGATTTTTTTTTGTGCACCCATTTTTTGTGGATTTCCATAAGAATCTAAAAATATTTATCTGTCTCTTATTTATTGGATCAATACATAGACCAAAACAAGCAAAAAAGTGAAGTATTAAACCCATTTACAAAAAAAAAATCATAAATACATTTAGTTTTATTTCATTTGAAAAAACCCTAAATCAATCAGTAAACATTGATAAAGAAAATTTGTTTTCTGAAAGTGAGTACTCAAGTCACGTCTCGAGACTCTCGACCACCGAGGTATCAAATATTTTTTTAATTTATGTGTGTTAGATTTGTTTCAGCATATTAAGAGATAAATTCGTTTGTCACAATTTGGTTTTATTTTGATATATTTTTGTTAAAAGAAGTATTGGCTGATTAGTGCTTTTTGTATTTGTTTATAAACCCTCATCTTGTTGTTGATGGAAGTGTATATTTTAGACACTTAATAATTTTTTTCCTCACTAGTATCAAGTTGAAACGCACACTTGCATCAATTTGACGATCGAATAAATTATTAATAGAATGTAAAAAAGCTATGTAAAGTATTTTTTTTACTGGATACATAGATTTTTTAATTTTAATACTGTTTGACTAGTAATTAGTAAATTTTATTAGCAGATAAACTTTCCAATGTTTGTATATTTATAATTTTTTGATTAAAAAATTATTGATTTTAATGTATTGTTTCATAAATTAATCAATGGTGCGATATTTTAAAAGAAAAGATTATTCAACATCTGATGATAATATAGATGATAATCCATCAGATCCTCCTATAAGAAAAATAAAATTAGATTATCATCCAAATCAAAGATACAAGGTAAGACGCAAATACTTACTTAAAGGTCCATGCCAGCCATATAGTCATGTTTTTAAAAAGACCTTAATAGAGAGCAAAATGAGACGTTTCAATCCTGCAAGGTTTGGTCAATACGATAATTGGTTAGAGTATAGTGTATCAGAAGAAAAAGCATACTGTTTGTGTTGCTATTTATTTAGAGACGACAAAAATTCTGCATTTGTGAGAGAAGATTTTTCGAGTTGGCATAAGCCTGACAGACTAGCTTATCATGTTGGTGAACCTAACAGTTCTCACAATACTGCTGTAAAAAAATGTGAAGAATAAATGAACCAAGATCAATCAATCATACATGCTTTTTACAAGAAGGATAATGATGAGAAAAATGCTTATCGTATCTGGTTAAATGCTTCGTTTGACGTAGCAAGACATCTGTTGCGACAAGGATGATCTTTTCGCAGTCATAATGAAAAGAAGATTGAACTAATCAGGGAAACTTTATAGAGCTTCTAAAATACACGGCAAATCACAATGATGTCATTGATAAAGTTGTTTTGAAGAATGCTCCAGGAAATAATCAGATGGTTTCTTCAGACATTCAAAATGATATTGTACATTCTTTTGCACAGGCAATAGTGAAGTCTATCATTAAAGAAATTGATAATGATGTCTTTGGTATGTTAGTAGATAAATCTATTGATGTCACTGGTAAATAACTAATGGATGTTGTTTTCCGATTGATTGATAAGAGTGAAGCAGTCAAAGAAAGATTTGTTGGACTTGTCCATGTGAAGAAAAAATCTTCGTTGTCTTTGAAGAATGTTGTTGATGATTCGTTTGCAAAATACGAGTTGAGTTTGAAAACAGTGAGAGGACAAGGTTATTATGGCGCTAGCAATATGAAGAGTGAGCTTAATGTATTACGATCATTGATCTTAAAGGAAAACAAATCAACATACTATGTTCATTGTTTTGCTCATCAACTTCAGTTGGTTGTTGTAGCGGTCGCGAAAAAGCATCTGAATATTGGTGGGTTCTTCGATATGGTTTCTACATTGTTGAATGTGGTTGGAGATTCTTGTAAACAAAAAGATATGGTTCGTGAAAGTTATCGAACGAAAATAGAGAAAGGAATTAGTAAGGGTGATATTAGCACTGAAACTGGATTGAATCAAGAACTTTCTTTTTCAAGGTTTGGGAATACAAGGTGGGGTCCTCATTATAAAACACTATTGTGATTGGCTGGTATGTTTTCTTCTATAATTTTAGTTCTTGAGTATGTCCAAGATGAAGTTGTTGAGGATTCAAATACATGTCAGGCTTATGGTCTTCTCAAATACTTTGAGACATTTGAGTGTGTCTTCTAGATGCAGTTGATGCTATTTATTTTGGGATTTGTCGAACGCGTTGCAAAAGAAGGATCAAGACAATTTGAATGCTATGTCACTTGTAGAATCCACTAAACGAGAGTTACAGAGATTTAGAGAAGATGAATGGAGTTCACTGATGATTAAAGTTTCTTCATTTTGTATGAAACACGATATTGAGATGCTTGTCATGGAAGAAGACTTTATTGATTTATAGAGACGAAGGAGAAAAACCACCATAGCTAATATGCATCACTATAGGATTAACTGCTTTAATACAGTTATGAATTCGCAGCTTCAAGAGTTTAACGACCGTTACTGAGATAAAAACTGAACTACATATTTGCAAGGATTCTTTGAGCTATTGATTTCTTTGGTGGATATGACTAGTCGAAGTTGGTGAAATTGACTAAGTTTTATCTAGATGGTTTTCACTTCATGGAATGTTTATCTCTTAAACAACAACTTGAGATTTACAGTGACAATGTTAGACAAGATCAAAGATTTAAATCTTTCGATAGTCTTGGAGATCTTGATCGTTTAATGGTGGAAACAAAAAAGCATCTTGCTCATCCTTTGGTTTATAGGCTTTTGAAGTTATTTTTGACTTTGCTGGTTGCTACTACAACTGTCGAAAGATGTTTTTTCTGCCATGAAATTAGTGAAGACAATTATATGAAGCCGAATTGGAGATCAATTTCTAACGGACTATCTAGTTTGTTTTACCGAAAAGGAATTATCTGAAGATGTTACAACTGAAGCAGCGGTGAATAGATTTCAAGCAATGAGAAAACGTAGAATGATTTTTGTGAACTGTTATTTTAATTTTTATATTATATTTTATTTAATATTATTTAATATTTTATTTAGTATTTAATATTTATTATTTTATTATTCGTGCCCCATAGAAAAATTAGTTGGATTCGCCCCTGCCACCGGTCGAGTGCCCATTTTTGGCATACTCCGGTCACAAAGACATTTCGTTGCCAGAGACAAATTTTATCTCATATCTTTCGGTTCACTTAACCGATTTTGATTCCGTAAGAACCGACATAACCAAGGAAGATCTGATGTCCTCGTATTGTAAAAAAGTTTTTTTTTAGCCTTTAGAAAGAGAAAGCCACAATATTTTACAGAGAGTCACAAGCCATCAAAAGCTTTGAGAGATATTTTCTTTTGTTCTTCATGTTTTCAAGTGTTCTTTGGAGAGATCCATTCTATACTTATTTATAGAGAAGATTCTTTACTGTTGATGTATTCTATGATATTTTTCTCATTGATTGCTTCATGTTTTTCATGCTTCATGTCTGAATAGTTCATTAGTTAAGTTTGTATGCTTCTCAAAGAGATCATGTTATCATAAGATGCTAGTATTTGATTAAGGATTCATATAGTCTTTGTCTCGGTTGATCTTTATGCATGATTATTCTATTTGCACATCTAGTAGTCTGTTCAACGGTAGATTTTCATTCCAAAAGCTTGTTAAATTATGTGAACTAAATCTTTGTCAAGCTGAGTTAAGGAGACTTTGAAAGTAGATCGCCTTGGCTCAGTGAACTTATCGAAGTTTGTGTCCATATAATGCATGCTAATTTATTTCAAGGTCGTACGAAAGTCGAAGTCCCTTAATATTTGGCAAAGAATCCCGAACCTCGAAAGTAGAGAGGACCTAAATTAGTTTTTTCGAGTTCTAGACGTTGCTTAATTCTAATGCCTAAACAAATCGATTTCTTCTTTGATACACGATTCTCTGCGAATGTTCTATGCGCCTAACGCTTTTTACCATTTATTTACATCCTTTTAATTACTTTAAGATGATGTCTTTTACTTTTAAACTCACTAAACAACCTTTTTTATTTTCTGTTTTAGGTTAAATTAATCGTGTAGTGTAAGTTCTTAGTCCTCGTGGGATCGATAACCTTAAGTACTGCAACTTTGTTGTTCGCTTGCAGCAGTAGTGTCTTTTGGGTGAAACTTGACACGGCATCAACCTTTCCGAAGTTGTTTATGGGGACTTGATTTGTTACCTACGAACTTTTCTTTTTTGATTTTAGTCTAAAACGTTTTTATTTTTAGTTTTTACTTCTTTTTCATTTTTTTCTTTTCAGGTTTTATGCAAAGGAGACCGTTTTTAGACGATTCATCTACAACCAATCCTCCTATTGACATCATTGAACGTACCTTAAGGAGACAAAAGAGAGAAAGATTAGTTGCTATGGAAATCCGATCCAGAATCCTCCTCACGGACAACCACATCTTGTGGACGATCAAACCGTTCTCATTGAACGAGAAGACGTAGCTGCTGGCCATTGACTTCCCGTCACCCCTGCTGCCCTTATTACACCTCACACCAACTTACTTGCTGCTGTAAGACTTTAAGGAGTCCAAGAAAACCCACAAGAACCTCTTGGTGCTGCCCTCGTTCCACTAAACCAACCAGGAAGAGGAAATGCACATGTTCGAGTGGATAAGCCACAAAAAATTCAAGTTGGGAATTTAGTTGGATTACAACAACTCCCACAACTACTTTAAGCCTTGATTAACCAAGGTTTACCTCAGAATCAACCCCCTCAAGGACGAGCTCATCAGAATCAGCCTCGCCATCCTCAAACTATTGGAGATTTCGGTTCTTCTGAACCTCAAAGGAATGATTTTGAGATTAAAACTCATATCATAGCCTTGGTGAAGTAAAACCAATTCCATGGACTGTCCACATAACATCTACTTGACCATATCGACACATTTTAAGAGATATGTAGTACTACGCGTACAAATGGAGCTCCATCGGACTACTTTAAGTATAAGCACTTTACATTCTCACTGAATGATAAGGCTGGTAGATGGATGAATTCGTTGCTACCACAATCCATTACCACTTGGGACGAATACAAAGGTGCATTTCTGAACCAATCTTACACTAAGCAGAGATCGAGCTCCATTAAAAGCAAAATCTCAGGCTTTCAACAAGGACCGACATAATCATTTATGAAGCATTAGAAAGGTTCAAAGAGTACACAAGGGACTATCCAAATCATTTTTTCTCTAAAGGAAATATATGGAACATCTTCTACAATGGTATCGACCATAAGTACAAGCTTTCTCTAGACACGACCAGCAATGGAAGCTTTATGACTAAATTCGTGTCTGAAGCCAAGCTCTTGATCGAGTACCTAGCTGCTAGTGATTCCAATAGTGGTCCTATTTATGATAGAAACGTGCGTGGATCCATCAATTCAACAGAAGCCGCACAAAATTTCAGAGCAAAAGACGATGATTTCTCAACTACTAAAAGATAGACGAGGAGTTGATGTTGTCAAGACCATTGGAGACGGCAATAAAGCTCCAAATATGGAGTATTTAGAAGATGGAACAGAGGATAATGAGGAAGAAGTGAACTACATTGGTGAAAATTTTGGAAACAAGGGATAAAACCAAGGATATCGAAAGAACTCGAATATGTCCTACCAGAACACTAACGTAGAGAACCATCAAGATTAGTACTATCTACCTCAAAAAACCCCTAAAGGAGCTTTCTATCATCCTAAGCAACAACCTTTTCACAAATGAATGTACCAAATGAAGCAACCATTCACTTATCCTCAAGCCAATGCATCAAATCTACAAGAGAGCAAGCTTGAGACAATGCTGAAGAAAATCTTTCAAGAGATGAAACAAAACCACAAAGAGGTTAATGAGAGGCTGGAAAACGTCTACTATGAGCGTACAGAAAAGTATGAATCCATTGTTACTCATGTCCAGAAGCTTGAAGTTCAACTTACTCAAACGAGTGAAGCTGTCAAGAAATTAAAAAATCCAGCAAAATCCTTCTGCAAGGTCGCCAACTTAAAGGAAGCTAAGAAGGTCGCGTCTACTGCTAAGACACCTCTTCAAGACCTCCATTATCAAGTGAAATCACCTCTGGATATTTTACCAAACGAATCTAAGAGAGCTTACAATAAGAGACTCAAGACGATTCATGTAGAGAAGATCGAATGCCCAAGAAAGTTCATCATTCCTTACTCAATAAATAAAGTTAGGATTGATGATTTCTTATGTGGTATTGGAGCTAATGTGAATATGATATCACTAAACATGGCTCTGGACTTAGGGCTCTCAAACTTTCGACCATATCGAATCTCTATCGAGTATGCTGATATGTCTACTTCCACACCATATGAATTTTTGCCTGATGTTCTGATTGAAGTATGAGGATTTCTCATACCTACTAAATTTCAAGTCATTTTTACTAAAGGAGGGAAGACAAATCCACTGATTCTTGGCTCTCAATTCTTAGCTACTGCTGGAGCAGCCTTTGATTTCCCCAACAAAAGGATTTGCTTAGCAAGAGTGAACAAACAAGCCTTTACCCTGTTGTGAGCTACAACTCCAGAGAAAATGAAGCTATTTTCAGAGGAAAAGAATGTTAGACTAGACCCTGGAGATAGACATATGACAAAAAAATCTCAAAGAAAGAAGTTACATCCATCAAAACGCCAATTCCATCAAAACCGGCGAAAATGTATGCAAGGAAAGACTCTTGTGCCATCGAGGTACAATCTGACCCTTTCTTTGACGTGGATGACGAAGAGGAATATGTTTACAATTTGCCAACATTCTATGCTAAAGTCAAAATCTGAATCCCCATTGGTCTTGATGTGAAGAACGATGAAATCTTCAAAAAGAATCTCGAGAACACTCTTAAGCTATTCCCGAAGGCAATTGTGGTTTATGAAGCAATTGGAGGCACGCTTGATGATCTCAAATCACCCTCTATCCCACCAATCTCAGAGACTCAAGAAGCTAAAGGAACTACAATTTCTTTAGTGGAAACACACCTAAAAAGTGAAAGGAGTCGAGCTAAAGACTCAAAACAAGCGCTTTGTGGGAGGCAACCCATATGGCTTTAATTTTTGTTTTTAATTTCCTAGGACTTATTTAGATGTCTATTAGTTAGTTTTTATTTTTACAGGATTTTAGAAAATCAAGAAAAAAAATTGGACTCAAGAACAAACCTGAAAGTTGTTGTGACTAGGTGACGACTGACAAAATATAGGAGTGTGCCTCATTATTGTTGTCAACCAGTATCAAGAGCAGATTGCCTAAAAATCAATTTTTTAACTTTGGCAAGAAGGAGGATCCAAATCGTCTAAGCCATATCTTGGACCATTCCAAACATTCATTTTATACTGGAGAAGGATGTTAAAGACCGCAAATCAAGCTAAGTCTTCAATTCAAAAATTCTTGGAATAAAGTGATGATATCATGAAGAACCAAGAAGATAAGATTGAGAATTATCCCGGAAAGTCTTAAACAGTTCCGAAAGAGGTAAACAAACCCCGAACTTTATTTTTTATAAACTAACACTATATGATAGGTGATATGTTCAGAAGAAACCGACCTTGGAAAGGTCAAAATCAAAAGTTGCCCAGAGGATCAAGTTTCTTAACAAACAGAAACATGGAGATTTCCAGTACCCGCCAAGCAAATCAACTCAAACCATCAAAGTTGCCCGAGCAAAGTGACCATTATAAACAAAACAACCCGACTAAAATTTTGATTTTTCAAATTTTAATTTTTGGCTAACATTACATCTTTGCTGGTAGCCAATGAGCTTGGCTAAGCCAAAAATATCATTTTCATAAAAGAATCAGGTTGGCAGACTGAAAATTCTCCATATGACTTTAAAGATTCGAGCAACAACGACCAGCTATCCAAACAAGTTAATCTGGCAAAAAAGTAGTTTCAAGAACTCAAGAACATCTAAATAGCCGTATCTTGAATTCTTTCGGGAAAATCAACCATAAAAAGTGCTTAAAATTTTTTTGGTACAATAGAAGAACATCCTAGAACACTAACCAACTGTGCAGAATTCAAAACGACCGATTGGAATGCGAAACGACCAAGGAAAACACAATACGGCCGAGAACACGTATCGACCGGCCGGTGAATGCTCCAGGGCCGGTGTGTGCCACACCAGGGCACGAGACCAATGTCAAGCCTTCCATGCCTCAACCATGTGCACCAACTGGAGTCCACGACCGGTCGGCATTGCTCCCATGACCGGTATTTGCCAAACCAGCACACACGGCCGGTCCTGGCGTTCTCGTGCCTCGTCCGCGATGCTCCCAACTGGCTGGCATGATTTGTATTGGCTGGTTCGTGCCAAATAATGGTCACCGACCGATCTCATGGAATCTCATTCTTTTCATCATTCAAGCATCAATGACATTCAACAATGGACAATGAGTAGATTGTGAGGGAATCAACAAGGATTGCTATCCAAAAGAAAATAGCTCTAAAGATTCAAGAACCGAGCAATCCTTCTAAACCCAGAAAATCCAAGAAGTTGAAAACATCTACTAAGGAGAATTTAAAGAAGGTCATAAAGAAGCAAAGAAAGGATATAGCTAGTGAGAGTGAAGCTAGTTTGAGTGATGAACCAGATGAGAATGGAGAAGAGACACAAGAAGAAGAGATGGTTTTTGTTCCAGTTTCTCAAATCATAAATGATGTGCCAGAGTATCCACCAGACGCAGTTGTGAGCAGTCACACCCTAGATGATTCACACTCAGCAGACCTTTGAGTCATTTTTTCATTGCATTTTTGTTTTTATTTTTATTCTATTGAGTCAGTTATTCCCTACTGTTGATTGCTTTTGCCCCGAGATGGTGCAAGGTAAGTCTGGGGGAATTTATATGTTACTAATGACTTTTTCTTTTTTCTTATGTACTTTTTATTTTTATTGAGTCATTTTTATGTTTTATTGAGTCAAAACATGTTTGAATCAATGATCTTATGTTGCAGGGTTTTTTTTTATTTTGTGCTAATTTTCGTGTTATTCCTATAATAGTTATTGATCGTAGATTTTACTGAACGAAAACCTATAAGTGGATCGACCTACCAAGAAGATCATTTCCCGTTAGGACTCAGATTTTCAAAGCCGGTTCCACCCTTAAAATGAATTTAATTTCTCATCTTGGGGCTTGGTGTACTCTGGATAGACTCCTCTTTCAGGCATGGCACTAATTCCTAGTGAGTAATATTCCTTATACTATTTCTTTCATATAAAATGGATTTAAGGTTCGATGAAATGAGCAAAAGGGGCAAATATCTTAAAACTTTCGAACCCTACAGACTCATGGAGACTTATTCCACTTGTTCTTAATTTAGAAAATAAAGAAAAGAAAAGAAAAAAATGGAGAAAAAGAGATCGATAGAAAAAAAAAATGATACCTTCGAAATGTAGGGAAAAATGGATTCTCAAAGGGGTTTGATAGAAAAAACAATATGATACCCTATAAAAGTAAGAAAAAAATCAACCTCTAAAGAATAAGAATAGAACGAGGATAGGACTTAAAAAAGGTTATTATGTGGCTGGAAACTTGTTTGAGTAAAGAGTCATTTGTTCTTAGATCGATATTCCCTCAATGAGACCGCACCTTAGAATTAGTAAGAACCAGTAGAGATGTCGTTTTCTTTTGTTATTTTAGCTAGAAATCGGATGGTTGCTAAGAAAAAAAGGAGTACGTGGAAGATGATCTCTGTATGTTGGTGATGTTGTATGGAAATAACCGAGAGGACCTTGATACAATGTTTCAGAAAACAAAGGTTTGTTTCCGTGTTTTCAATCTTCTTTTTTCATTCTTGGATTTTCTTTGCTTGAGGAGAAACAAGAAGCTACGTCCGGGGGAGTTGATAACACTATTATTTTACCAATTTTAGTTCGATTTTTACGTACTTATTTGCAGGTTTTTAATGCTTTTTCGACCTCTGGAGGTAATTTTCTTTTATTTGTGATTTTAGGACTAATCAGGTTAAATCATCAAAAAGGATGGAGAAACGTACTAATTTTACCTTATTCATATTACGAAGCAAGTTTCATTGAGGAATCAAGAAGAAGAAAGCTCAAACACTTGATTTTTGCATTTTACCAATCTGGACAGATTCTCAACATCAGAAATATCGTAATTAACGAAGGTCTTACCTTCATTGTATTGAGCTAGAATTTGGTCACAAGTTGACATTTTGTATTAGATTTCAAATGCAAGTGGTTTAAAGTTATTTAGAGGTGTGACCGAGAAGCTATAACCGATTAATCGAAGACATGTTTTTCTGTCTCAAAAATGAAGCAAGTGGAACAAAATTGAAGCTGTGACCGGGTGATGGAGTTGCCACCACAGGTCAAGTGCCCATTTTTGGCACACTCCGGTCAGAGAGGCATTTCGTGGTGAGAGACAGATTTTATCTCATATCTTTCAGTTCGCTTAACCGATTTTGAGTCCGCAAGAACCGACATAACCAAGGACATTTTACAGAGAGTTACAAACCGTAAAGAGAAGTGATCTTTTCTTTTGTTCTTCAAGTTTTCAAGTGTTCTTTGGATAGATCCATTCCATACTTGTTTGTAGAGAAAATTTCTTTACTCTTGATCTTGACTATGATGTTTTTCTCATTGATTGTTTTTTGTTTTTCGTGCTTCATGTCTGAGTAGTTTATTAGTTAGGTTTGTCGACTTCTCAAAGAGATCATGTTATCATAAGATGCTAGTATTTGATTAGTAATTCATGTAGTCTTTGTCTCGGTTGATCTTTATGCATGATTACTCTATTTGCGCATCTAGTAGTCTGTCCATAGGTAGATTTTCATTCCAAAAGGTTGATAAATCACCTGAACTAAATATTTGACAAGCTAAGTTTAGGAGGCTTCGAAAGTAGATCGCCTTGGCTCAGTGAACTTATCAAAACATGTGTCCATATAATGCCTGCTAATTTATTTAAAGGTCGTACGAAAGTCGAAGTCCCATAATATTTGGCGTAGAATCCTAAACCTCAAAGTGGAGAGGATATAAATTAATGTTTTCAAGTTCATGACGTTGCTTAATTCTAATCCCTAAAAAAATCGATTTCTTCTTTGATGCATGATTCTCTGTGAATTTCCTATGTGCGTAATGCTTTTTCCTATCGATTTACATCCCTTTAATTACTTTAACTTGTTGTCTTTTACTTTTACACTCACAGAACAACCTTTTTATTTCTGTTTTAGCTTAAATTAATTCTGAAATTCGTAGTTTAAGATCTTGGTCCTCATGAGTTTGATAACCTGAAGTACTGCAACTACGCTGTTCACTTGTAGCAATAGTGTCTTTTGGGTGAAACTTGACACAACATCAATTCTTCTTACAAATCTCCAGGATATGTGGTGGAAACTTAGTCTTAAATTTGCGAGTTTTCTCATGTCTTTGAGAATTACGCTTCATGGCTAGTTTCTTTATCTCTTCAAGCATGTTTATCACTGGCAATTTACGAGCCTCCTTGATGGTTCTGTTGAAACTCTCTAAAAGGTTGTTGCATACATCCTCACACCTCGCATTACTGCTAAAGAATGCTCTACACCAAGTCTTGGGTTCAATTTTGAGCAAAGTCTCATAGGCAGATTCATTACGCTTCTTTAAAGCTTCCATGTTGTGTTGATACTCGCCAAAACAAGGATTGTAGGCAACTACCCAAAAGTAGTCTTCATACTCTAGTGCTCCATATGTCTTATTCCAACTGGCAAAGATGTATCAAGCACAATGTTTGTGCTTTCAATTTGGTAAGATATCCGCAACAGTATTTATCAGCCCCTTTTGCTTGTATGATATTATAGTTAAACCATTTCCTATGCCCAAATCCAAGTCTGTCTTCAGTTTATCAACAAACCAAGCCCAAGAATCATTGTCTTCTACCCTAAAACTAGCCCAAGCAATTACATAAATTTTGTTCTCTACATCCCTTCCAACAATAACCAATATCTCTCCCTTCAGCTCCCATTTCATGGAAGAACCATCAAGACCAATGATTGGTCGACAAGACTTTTTCCATGAATCTCTTAATACCTTGAAGCAGACATAAAATCTATCAAAGACTTTCATACCATCATAAGTTGTAATTGTGACAACTTTAGTTGTTGTGTCTGGATTAGATTGTTTGAGTTCTGTCTCATAGTCCCAAAGCTTAGAAAATTGTTCCTTCTGAGTCTCTATGACCATATCAAAAGTAATCCTTCTTTCTTTGGTGCATATCCATTTGGACACTGAAATATTGTACCTCATCATAATATCATCCTTGATGTCAGTCCACTTCAAGTCAGGCCTTCTTCTTGCTTCATCCTTGAATAACATTGTCATTGTGCCTTGCTTCAACATCTTTCCTTTCCCTGTCTTCATATGGTTACGAGAATCTTTATACATCTTCACCATCCACTTGTGTTTTGGCTTCTCAATCGAACAATATATCTTCCTTTCTCCTTCATGTAAACAGTTCCCAACTTGATTTTCTCCCATCTACATAACTTGACATCATAGTTTGTCTTCAAACATACCTCAGTAATTGTTCCTTTAGCTCATCTCCACTGCTGAAAGTTTGCATTAGTCAGAGGTACAAAAGTTTATCTTTTGAGTAATTGCTACTTGATATATTGCTTTCTTTACGGTTGAATGCATCCCATTCTTCATCAGTGTCAAGAGCAAGGTCAGGATGCTCATCATCTTAACATTGTCTCTCAAATTCCCAATCATCAGCATCATCAACTGTATGCCTTTGATCACCATCTTCTATTTCCCTTTCATTATTATCATCATCTACTGTCTCTCTATGATTATTACCACCATCACCATCCTCTGTTTTTTCTCTCTGATTCTCATCTATCTCTGCCCCAAACAAACTCTCAAACTGTGAAGAAGAAATCATCTCCACCAAACCCATAATACATGAAACCCATAATACACGATATACCTCATCTTCTTTAGTCGATGTCACGAGTTGATTCATCTACATTTAGTAAGAAATCATGTGATATCGTTTCACATTTGGAGATGAAGAAGAAGAAATCACACAGAGGAAGTGATTTGAGGATGAAGAACAAAAGAATTTGATTTAGAGTTTAATCCTCATTTTGATTTGGGGCTAAAAAGGATCTATTTTCGTAAGGGTAATACAATATTTTACAAAAACTTAACTGTACAATTAACAGAGAACAAACACCGATCAAATAGTGTGTAGCGGCTGTTAAAATTCGTGTAGTGAAATTGCATAATTTGAATCTTGGTGTATTAAAAAGACAACCAAGAATAAACACCGTTCATACGGTGTGTAACGGCTATTAAAAGTCGTGTAGAGAAACTTCATAATTTGAATCTTGGTGTATTAAAAAGACAACCAAAATAATGTTGAGTATTTAAAAAGGAGCCAAAAAGTTCATGTATTTTTCTGGCAAAAATAAAATAGTTGGTGAATTTTTCAGGAATTTTTCCTTTATTTTTATCAATAAAAATAGAATGCATATAAAAATAGAAAAATAATTATATCTTATGAGAAAATAATACAATTTTAAAAGATAAAAAAGTGAGAATGATTTAGGTGAATAAAAACAATAACGATTTAATATTTACATATCTAACTATCATAAACTATAAACATATAAAAGAAGATTGCTAATCTAAATATTTTAAGAGTAAAGAATGATCAACTTATATTAAATTATTGAATTTTTAAATTGTGTGTAATGAAGATGGATATGTAAAAAAGAGTAAAAACGTATAACTTCACAAAAGATATTTAGAAATATTATATAAAAATATAACTTCACAAACTCTAGTTACTTAACACAAAATATATAGATTTTTTAGGGGGAATTGCTAAAACTAGACCCCAAAACGATTTTGAATGCAAATTATACCCCAATTTGAATCAAATGCAACACTAGACCCCAAAGATAAGGAAATTACGTTTGATTCCCTTATTTGCAAACAAAAAAATGGAAACCGCAATTATCGTTTTGACCTCAGCGCGGCAAGAGACTTCATCACAAAGTCTCATACGAGATTTCATTGTGAAGTCTCCTGTATTGAGACTTCACACTGAAGTCCTGTAAATAATTAAAGCTTATAATTAAATTAGGAAAATAAAAACAAATAATTTTGTTGCATTTTAATATGCATAAATTAAGCATATAAAAATATGAACTTTAGAAAATAAAATTTCTAAAAAATTCATTATATTGAAGCATGTATGATTGATTATGTTTTAAACCCTATAAACTTTTCGAGACTTCATAGTTAAGTCTCCCCTTTAGGATATAGAGACTTCCCAGTGAAATCTCAAACCATAATTAAATCTAAATTTAAATTAAAAAATAATTTAAACTTTTTGTTCAAATTTTTTATAGATAAATTATTTTGAATCAGACCTGAAGGTTTAAAAATATAATTTCATAAAACTAAACCATTTGAGCTAAATCATCTTTGGATGTGTCTATTGTTGAGATAATGAGTTGTAATATATGTATACATATCTAGGGTTACACTTAGGGTTGATATGTTTTTGCTATAAAATGCCGAATATGCATCTAGCTGATACATTTTGAATTTATTATACTAATACGATGTAAAACATAAGTATATATTAGAGATTGTTAACATAAAAGTGAAAAATTTATCCAATTTTAAAGTTTAAGGTATAGATACTTCGTCGTGAAGTCTCAATAGAGACTTATGTTGGAGACTTCACCTGTAGACAAAAAAATGAAGTCCTAAATTTCATAAATTTAAGGAAAATTACTTTCCCGCCTAAAGTTTTGTTTCCCGCTCAAATATTTAGGTAAAATGTTGGATTCCCCTTATTTTTCCAGTAACCATAAAAAACCCTAATTTCATAATTAAAATAAAAACTCTTTAACCTAAAAAGAAAAAAAAATCTCTCGCTCTCTTTCTCTACCTCCCACTGTCTAACCTAAAAAAAAAATCGGCTGCCACTTCATCTTTTTCTCCTTCCCTCACATGCCCATCTCCTTCTTCTTCTTCAAAAACCCTTAGTGATACAATATGGACTGAGCATGGAGCTGAAGTGGAGCTGAGTGAGAGTGATGAAGAACCTGAAGATGGAGAGGAGCTTAAGTTGGCAAATTCAGATCAGAACGGACCAGACCAAGACCCATTCATTCTATCCAATGGTCCAGTTACAAGATCCTAATTCAAGAAGCTTCAAAACCGAATCTCTGCGTTTGTTTACTCTAAAGAAATTTTGAAATCAGTCTTCGGACAAGTCTTGGTCCACACGAAGAAAGGCCCAACAAGAAAAAACTTTCTATGGTCGAATAATATATCAATCTGACGGCAATGCGAAAATCTACGACCATGCCAAAGGCAAACCGAGATATTTAATTTTTCGGTATGTATTCTTATTTTTTAGCATTATTTCTATTGGTTTAGTATTTTCGATTTGGTTTAGTAGTTTAGGAAAACCCTTAGGTTTTCTACTTAAGCTTTGTAGCACAGACTTTGAGAATTCATTCATGATTTTAACAAAAAGTTTTATCTTTTCTTCTTCACAAAGTTGTGAATCTCTGTTCATCTTTGAACAAACTTATCGCTAAAGAGTTAATTCTCTAAGAGCATTTTCTGTTTAAGATCAATCAAAGAGTTAATTCTCTAGATCCTAAACACTTTTATCCAACCATCAATCCATCGATTATATCTCCATAAATTCGTAGAAACCAACCCAAAACCATTCAGAAAATTTTGATATCTTTGTTTCAAAAAGATCAGGGACAAAAAACCTCCCGAAAGCTCAAGAGACTAAGAACCTCCCAACTAGTATTGCATCAAGTGATATCAGAGCAATCTGAACAAGAGATCACAGGTTTTTCTTCTTCTCTTTCTGTGATTTTCAATTCTGTTTTTGGGGAAACAACTATTTCGATTTGTTTCATCACTTTTATTCATCTCTTTTCTGTCTATCTATAAACTGCAAAAGGGCCAACCAGTTTCATAAAAAATAATCAAAAACAACATCACATAAAGCTGAGGAGAAATCCAGCTCTGGTGGTAAAGCCTTTTGCAAACAAAAATCTTACAATTTGTCTATCTTCTCTTCTGTTTTGGGGTGGAAATTTATTTCTTAAGCTTGATTTTGTTTGTTCTTTGCTGAAACTGAGATTCACGAAAAATCAGAATGGAAAACACATAAAAATCGAGAGAAAGACTTGAGAGTTGTGAGGCTTTGGAAATTAAATATAACACGTTTGTTTAAGTGATCTTCGCAAGAAAAGATGTTTGATCATGAGTCTAAAGCTGTTGTTTCTGTTAACGTTAACAAATCTCAGATGAAGGCATTAGTTTCTGAAATTGTTAAAAGGCTGCGAACTAACGATCTAACCAATTCTTCTATCATTGATCAAAGCGCCCATATTTCACAGGTTCAGAAGGATGCTAAGAGTAAGAGGAGAAGAAGAATACCATCTTTCTGTGGCCTAAACGGCCATGATGGTTATTTAGAGTGGGAACAGAAAATGGAACTTGTTTTCGATGGCCAAAATTATTCAGAACGAAAGAAGGTCAGATTGGCTACCACCGAGCTCTATGGTGATGCCCTTCAATGGTGGGAACAACTTGTTACTACCAGAATAAGGACAGGAGAAGCACAAGTTGCATCCTGGTTTGAGCTGAAACACTTCATGAAGAAACACTTCGTTTCTGAAAATCACAGCAGAAAACAATCTAGACAGCTAAGGACGTCTCCATCACCTAAGAAAAGATGTCCAATCAAACATCTTTCCTCAGAAATTGATAGTCCAAAGCGTTGTAACAAGTAGGAAAAGAAAGTAGCAGAGCATGAGTTTTCTCTTTTCTCTCCTCAGACTGAATTTATTTTCAGTAATGCTTGTGACAAACTAACCTGTTTTGAGCCAGAGAAACCGAGTAGTCTTGTTTCAGTGTATCAGAAGAAGAACAGAAGAGTTTACCACAAGAAGAAGTGTTAGAGCAGCCAAACAACATTGAAGTAGAAAGAAGTGCTAAGTCATCCTCGTCCAATCTGCAAGAATGTGAAATTTGTTTCCAGGAAACTCCAGAGCAACAAACTCGAGGTAAGTATCTAGACTCCAAGAAACGAATGAAGCCTAACTTGTTATCTTTAGGTACAGAACAAACTGTTTTGAGGTCTATACTATGCAAAGTGTGGGATTACAATGAACCAACATTGAATCCTTCTGAAGTTGTGATTCAACAAGAAAACCGAGCAAGCTGCCTAGAAAACAGATTTGACGTAGGAGCATTCCGAGGAACATATCTTTCCAACAAAAGGAAATTATGCAACAAGCTCAAGTGTTATGGAAACCTTACTCCTCAGAGCATCTTTACCAACTGGATTCATCACAACGACATTTCAGACCAGAAAGTTATGAATTTTACAAACTGGTTGCATCTGATTGTTCGCGATCTGGATGTATACACGCTCCAAGGAGCACTTCGTTCAAACCAGAGGGATTCAAGGGGTGAATCAAATTGTTCCAGATTCTTAAGTCATCAAGAAACCACGTCAAACAAGTTTGAGACAAAAAGAATATATGAGCTGAAATAATTCTCTGTTTAAGATCAATCAAATAGTTAATTCTATAGATCCTAAACACTTCTATCCAACCATCAATCCATCGATTCTATCTCCATAAACGCAGAAACCAACCCAAAACCATTCAGAAAATTTCGATCTCTTAGTTTCAGAAAGATCAGAGACTAATACCCTCCCAAAAGCTCAAGGAACTAAGAACCTCCCAACCAGTATTGCATCACTTAGGTCTTCGAAATTCAGATTCTTCATCTTAAACTGTGTCCATACCGCTCAAACCGCAAGCCCTCACTGCAATCGCCCGTCTAAATCTGATGACCCTGTAGGTCGCGGAAAAACCGGATATGGAAATACGATATAATAAGATATTAATGGTAACGGTTTAAATAGATAAAACGGTATAAACGCTTTATAAAATCCGAGTAAAAAGAAGATGAGATGATGAAAATACGATTATAATAAAATATTACAATGATATAAAAGATAATAGAATAATATAATTAAAAAATATGACGATAATTAAAATAATATAATACAATATATATGATGGTAAAAATTATATAATAAATATATATAACGACAATAAAATATATATGACGATAAAAATAATATAATAAAATATATAACAAAATAAAGTATAAAATGAGAATAAAACGGTTATCGGAAAACCGAAAGAAAACGACACAGAGTCGAGATTAAAATCTCTTTCCTTAATTCTAAAAATTGCCCCGTAGTGTGACGGCACATGCGATTCAAGAATCCCAGGATACAACCGTGTTGAGACCGAATTCGCAACACCCGAATTTCGGAATCTACGAACTCAACGTTCTACGATATAAACTCGGAATCGGAAGACTTACTACTAGAGATCGGAGAGGAAGAAGTTAAGAACGAGAGAGAGAGAGAGAGAGTTGGAGAGTTTGTATGAGAGAGTATTATGTGAGTTTTTGGTGATGAGTGAGTGAGTAAAAGGGATGGTCGAGTGCATCTATTTATAGTGAAGTGAGGAAGCCTTTCGTCGAGGAATATTACGGGAATATTCGCTCGAGATAGAAGCCTCTCCGCCGCAACAGATGGGCGTACGTGCCGAGGAAATTGCGGAGGGTCGGCTGGTGGCGCAAGACTCGACAACAGGTTTGTCGAATTCAAGGTCAAGCTCGTGGAGAAGAAGAAGGCGGAATGCATGCCGTTTTTTTAGACAGAGAAACAACACGTAGTTCTTTTCTCCAAAAAGAACATCTTTTTGTGGGCCGAAGGCCCACATCCCCCAAGCCCCAAGAGCCAAGAGCCAGAGCCAGAGCTGAGCCGTGCCGTGCGGGCGGCAGCGGTGGCGCGCGCGTGTGGGTTCCCTTGATCCTCTCTTTCACAACACATTTGAGCTTTCCTCAATGTGTTCCCATTTATATGCTAGT